>JAPYZN010001095.1:0-19128 GCA_030522865.1 Psyttalia lounsburyi
GAGGGTAGTGGATGCCATAACCTCTCCACTTGAATACTGCTTAAAATATTTTATTATTAATCTGTTTTCAACCAAAATTTATGAAACTGTTTGTTGAATTGAGGCTACGTTGCCACGTTTATTTTGGTTCCGGTTTGTCGTCAATTTCTACAGATTATTGTTAATATCGACGAAATCGAACGGTAAATCGTTATGAAATTAGTGTGAAATTTTTTATATTTTTTTTCATATTTTTAATAAAACTTTTAGATTTTAATCTTTAACCGAAACAAAATAATGGATTTTCCCATAAGCCGCTAGGTTAAATCCGGATTCTTCAAAATTGATTCTTTAAAAATCTAAATAGGCAAATAAATCGAGCAAAAAATTACGATTAAAAAATCTAATAACATTTTGCAGCTATTCTTTATAGTTTTCAAAATTCTTACAAATGTGGGTGACTGATGAGCTACTTTAAATACGCCAAATTCAGTCTTAAATATTAGATAATACGTATTCTTTAGATTATAAATGAATGAATAATTCATCAGTTATCTTACACGTTTGCTATTTTTCATCCACCAAACGAGTAACAAAATTAATGAAATATCTAGAACTTTTTTAAATCTTAAAAAAAAACCACGAATGATGGGGCCTAAAATAGGCTGTCACGTCTCACCCCATTATTACTACTTTCTTCTTCAAAACCATCAATCACGTATGATTAATCGATTCCTCCCCCAGACCCCGAGAAGAACTTCGCCCTCGAGCATTACGGCCGACACTCGAAATGTTTCGAACACACAAATGACATGTGGGAGGAGAGAACGTGTAAGCAGGCGAGACAGTGGCAGCACTGGGGGTCTGGATGTTATCGATATAAGTGCGAAAAGGGAAGACTGCATATACTGGTACGTCTACTGAATCCATAATGTACCGCGCTTTCCGTTCCATCCGTAAATCAATTGGGAACATTTTTCATGGAATTTTGTGTGGGGTATTGATGTTGCAGGTGGCGAATCATACATACACGTGTTATCATGCTGGTCAGGAACTTGTGATAAGGATTATTCAGAGTGGCTGGCTCCACAAAGGGGCCATTATATGCCCCCCCTGTAGAGATATCTGTCAGGTAAATAATTTATTTATCCAACAAATCAAGTAAAATCACCTCATCCCAGAGCCTGTCTCATTACAGCTGATGATTTTCAGGTGGAACTCCAGGCGAAAGGTGAATGGTGCAAGCCCGGCGACGAGCATCCTCCAGCAACATTTTATCACAGAGATATTTTAGCCTGCAGCTGCAATTCCCTTTCCATCTCGTGTATAGTACTTTTTATTACCATCACTGCTACTCTCATCACCAGATGATCTGGTAATGGCATTTAGTTTTGATAAACTTCATTGGCGTATCAGGCGAGACAAGTCATGTCAATCGGCGCAAATGGACACTTGTCACATTGATTTTTAGCTGTACAACCGGTTGCACTATAACGTAAGGTATTATTATTATTATTTCAGTTGTAATTGAGTTTGTTGAAAATTGCATGTGAACTGAGATCAGTGGGATCAATTTTATTGGCCACGTAGGGCGGCTATCAGGGGCTCCAGTGGTCTCTCTATCTCTCAAATTGTCGCCGTTAATGTGTAATTATTATTATTATTAATTTGTTTGTTGCGAGCATAATGCAAAGTGTAAGATCGATTTTTATCTGTACATTAGTTCGTGAGGATGAATTATTGAGCATTTTATTTAGATAATCTATTCGTTGGAATGTTAAAACATTATTATCCGCCTCTCGCAGTCATCCTGGGGCCATATCAGTTGCTACAAGTTTATTGTAAATAAGTGATAAATAATTCGTATAATTTCATTTCACATTCCTCATGATTTATTTAATCCCTCTTGACTAGGGCTTTATTTTTGTAGTGTGGTGCTGCAATTCAATATGAAATTGTTTGTTCTTCATAATAAAACTGGAAACGAGTGTAATTGCAGAATTATGATTTCTTAATTGATGCAAATGTATGAATTTAAAGAGAAATTACACATATATTAGGATTAATTACAATGTAAATTAATATAATGAAATATAGAGCAGTGATGAAACGTCATCTGATGTTGATCTTTAATACATCAGAGTACAAGTGATTTTTATTCTTAAATCAATAATGTTGAAATACTAGTGATAATAATAAATAAAAATTGTGTAAATAGTTTATTAAGGGAGACTTTTGAAAGATGACAATTCGTATCCAGTATTTATTGTCGGACGTCAAATATTGAACAATGAGATTTTCTTGTTTCACTGATCATTTCAATAGAGGATTTATCAATAAATATGAGATTATTCTACGTTATTGGTCATTTTAAACGTAAATTCATCAATTTTTGTAAATAATCAATGAGAAAGACTGGATAATATTTTGCATTTGTTACTCAATCCAATTGAAATTATTTGGTAAATCTATTTATCATTGTTTCATGTATCCATGAATCTCATTTTTTTCGAAATACTCTTAAAATTTTAGTCACAAAAGTGGAAAAGAATGGCTTAAGAATGTGTGAGTGTGAGATGTAAAATGAAAATATTTACTCAAGAGAAATTTCAGTTCTTGTATTCAAAAAAAATCCCCCCCCCCCCCCACCCCCCCACGATAAGTCATAATTTTTCATAGTGCATTGTAAAGAGTGCGTTTCCTGTAAAAACGTCGAGAGTGAGTATGAGCGACAGCCTGCACCATTCAAAATAATTTTGACATGCGCAAAATCTACATTCGTCAGAGTGCAAGTGAGCATGTGCCAGCTTCATAGATTTTTTTTTTAAACTTTAATAAACAGGATAAAAAATGTGTTATGTATAAATTTTGCCCATACACGTCAAACGTTAAGACGTTTTTTTACCAAACAAAGAAATGTAAACAATTTAAATAAATGAGAAATAAGTAAGAGAAATTATTTTCATTGGCTCCCTCAGCTGGAGAGCTTCGTTGTTTTTATCCATGAAAATTTCATGGCTGACTTATTTAACAATTGCAAGAATCGATAAATTAATTAGAATGAGTAGATTTTAGATTATCATTATCAAATGATTAACAATTTTCCTGGCTCTCCGCGTTATCAGGATCACATTTCTGATCCTGATAAAATTGCAACGGGTCTCGTTAGAATGACAGAAAATCAATAGAAGGTAATTACGAAAATTGACCATTTAATAAGCCGCACCTCCTCCGCAACATTCAATGTAGAAACTTGGTCAATGTGCCTCGCAGTGCAAAATCGTTCAGCATGAGTCCAGCAAGCTTAAAAATAAATCTCATCACCTTCCGAATCACTCGAAAAATTTTTCTATTAATGGGCCTGGCGCCTTATGCCATCACCAGCGGAGCTTCTCCCGGACAACTATCCAAATCGGGCATCAGTTTCTCGTATTCAAGAAAAGGATGCGCCTACAACATCGCATTAGTCACACTAATGCTCATAATGGGGATCGCAGTGGCCCCAAGAGTACTTAAATTCAATCACCCTAATTATGGTCCTCTGGTGAAGAGCATTGACGCCATTCTTTTGATACTGGGGAATACAATCGCTGGCATTACCATTCTGATCTTCGGCGTCTGCCAACAGAAGCTAGTGAACATTGGAAATAATTTCGTAGAATATCACCAGAAATTTCGGGTAAAATCGTCCCAAAAGTGCGAAAGTGAATTGAAAAATCCCGCATACACAGTAATCATCTTTTTCTTCTTACTGCTGTGCATCGGACTCTTAATAACTTGTGTCCTTTTATATGACTCTCTTCACGTCCTGTCAGTCCTCCCCTGCACGATCATCCCCGCCAGTTTCATCGTCCAGTACAGTTTAATCGTCAAATTTTTAGTGGGCATGCTAAAATCCGTCAACGAGGCCATCTCCAAGATAGACAGGTGCCTGATACTGTTCCCACTCCCAGAGAACTCCCTTTTACCCGGTAATATCGGGAATCCCCGGCTGATCATCTGGAATTTGACCGCGGCCCGACAAGCGCGCGCCCTAATCTGCAAAATTTCACGTCAAGTTTCCGATTTTCAAGCACTCCCAAGTTTACTCATCATCTTTTACGGCTGCTGTGGCTGCGTGAGCGCAGTCTACTTCCTCATAACTAACTTCATCATTCAGCAGGAATTGTTTGTTAATTTAGCGTCCCTGAATGGCTGCATGTGGATTCTATTGACAACGTATCCGATTGTACTTTTAACTGAGACCGTCAAGAGATTTAATGCCGAGGTAAATTTGTGTTAATATTTTATGAATACTTTGATGATTTCATGATCCTATTGGCAGATGGAGAGGACAGCTGGTCTCATTTATGATTTTCGGGGAACTGGCGGCTTGAATAAGGACACTATTTACGAGGTAATTGGACTCGGGAACGATTTATTTATGGCTCGTTGACTATTATTTTGCTATTGCAGCTGAACGATTTTGCTGTTGAATTGTTGCACAGAAATGTTTCGTTTCATGCGTACGGATTTTTCCCACTGGATTGTACTCTACTTTACTCAGTAAGGATAATTGACTCCAGTGGCTGGTACTTAGGGGGCGAGTGAATGAGAATTTAATATTAAAATGTTTTTATTTTCAAGATATTTGGAATGGTTGTGACGTACCTGATAATACTTCTGCAGTTCAAACTACTGGATGTCTCGCCGCAGTGAACTAGAACGACAGCTCAACCCAATTTTTTTATGCGCTACATTTCAATGAGATTATGCAACCCTCGGTAATTGTCGATTTTAATTAATGGAGGATTAGTCATTAGTCGGGATCCTTGCTTCAAAAGAAATACAACTGAACAAAAACAAATATTATCTTATATTTTATTTGGTTAAAACTCATTAAAAACTATTCTGGTCCTACATTAATTAATTTTTGTAGATAATTATTGAGGAAATGCTGATTGCGAGTGAGTCAAACTTGAATTATTGTGTGAACCAAAATCTATTTATCACCGGTTAATGTATTCGTGATGTTATTTTTACTTTTTCAATTCTTGATCACTAACGAAAGTGAGAAAAAATGAGTAAATAATGTGCAAACGTGAAAGCATTCACTCAGGAAATGGCAAATTGCATTTCATGAATAAGAGAGCCTTTCACAATAAGCAATAATTTTTCACCGGGCATTCTGAAAAGTGAGTTTCCTGTTCAAACGTCAAGAGTGAGTGTGAGCGACAGCCGACACCACTCGAAATCATTTTGACGGGCGCATGATCTACATTTCATTAAAGTGCAATTGCTCGTGTTAGCCATCATAGAATTTTTCAAACTCCAATAGAAAGAGCCTGAATAAAGGATTATGTGTAAATTCGGAGAGAATTTTCCTCGATTTGAATATCCTCAGTGAAAAAAAAATTCCAACAAAAATTAAACATAACGTGGCGATACGTAACATGCCCCTATTTATTTTTCCCACCGGAATTGCTTTACCGATCAGCTGTTGTCGGCCAGAAAATGTTTTTATCGACCCGGATCGCCTACACCTTGTACCGAGTCGTTTCTTGACTATCAACGACGATTCGAAGATCTCAATCTCTCCGGATAAATCCGTCGTCGAGTCAGAGATCAGCTGACGAGCGACCGAAACAAAATCATCCCCTCCAAGTATTGCAGTCTCATGCGTCGCATTTCATAATGAATCCAATCGTGAGGCTCAGCACAAAATTCGTGAGTAAAATATTCCTCAGATTTTTACCCATTCGGTACTGAAATAAAAATGTACTTAATATTTTTTAGGTTAAGCCCAGTAATTTTCTCAGACCAATAACAACTGGAAATGTGACGTCGGCTGGATTTGATGATTTGCATCATCCGGAGGGTCACGAGCCGGGTATCCCTCCTTATGTGGAGCGAGAGGACGAGAATGTTCATTTAAAACGGGCCAGGTATTGTTTCTAAATATTTTACATTGTTCTTTTTCAATTTTATAACACTTTCACATTTTTTACTTTTCCCAAAATATAATTTTTTTACTACGTAAAGGTAGAGAGTCCTAAATCAATTAATTATTAATATGAAAATATTTCCAGTAAGCCTTAGAGTTCTCCTTTTTGTAAAAAACATTAGATTGACATTGATTACTCTTGATTAACAGTATTGTTAAACATTTGCCCTTTTTATCCCTCTCAACCTCTTTTCTTCGATTAACCTCTGATCTCCCTTCTTAATTTATTTTACTTTAAAACGTCTGCTTGAAATAAACTGATAACTTATCCTCATCAGCATTGCAATCACCAGTCGAATTCTTCCAGACTGGTCTACCAATCCCGTAAACGAGGAATGTTGGAGAACGGTCTCCTCCTGAGTACCTTCGCCAAAAAGTACCTGGATCAATTCGACGAGCGCAAGCTGAGTCTGTACGATCGCCTAATCAACATCCCCTCGAACGACTGGGACATCTTCTACTGGGCGGTGGGTGTAAAACCGACCCCCGATGAATTCAACAACGAAGTGATGGATCTCCTGAAGAAGCACGTGAGAAACGACGACCGACAGTCCCGCATAGTCCAACCAGATCTCCACTGAATACTCCCCAAATAGTATTTATTCTTTCACTAGAATGTATCTTTATTCATTAAGTAGAAAAATATAAAACAGTGACTCTTAAAAAATACTCGAACAATCTCCATTTAATATCTTCTAAATCAAGTCCTGGTCTGCGCCGAACTTGCAAAATACTCTTTCTCCAATCAACTCTTACAAACAAATAAGGAATGAAAAAATTGTGCTTACGATGATTATCCTTCAAATCGACCCATACCGCAGCGGATCAGCGAGGTACTGTTTATTCTGGCTAAAATCAACGAGTCCAGGCCCCTTCGGCTGTGCCTTTCCCCTCGTCGACCGCCCTCCTCTCTTCGCCGAGTACCTTCCCCTGGCTGAACCCGAAGTATTACGTTTGTACCTTTTAGCAGCATTTCCCCGGCTCCCAAAGCTCTTTCTTTTCCTACCTCCGCCGGTTGCCGTGGTCGAGGTGCTCGCCGCCGCCCATCCGTCCTCAAAATCACTATCATCATTGATCGCCTCCTCCTCCGCCGCTTCAACCGCCTCCAACACCGCCTTCTTCTCCGCAAAATCCTTGAGAATATGCAGCAATGCCTTTCCAATCTTCTCGAAATTCGATTCCGTCACATGAGGAATCTGCAGCATAGCTTCCTTCGTAGTCGGCATCTGTTGGCTCATCGCCCTCACAGCGATCGGATTCATCACCGATGTAGCAGAGACCTCTATAGCCCCAGCGTATCCCTTGATATCCTTCATGAGTGCCGCAAAACACTCGTCCTGCAGGTTCTTCATGTCCATATTAACCGGTTTGGTAGCTGCGCTTACTGTCACAGTCAGCTGAGGCTTACTCGATTGCCTCATAGGGAACATAATCTTGTTCTTCGACATCATAAACTCACCTGTATGCTTCGTAAGTCTGAGATAAGCCGCAGTCATATCATTCTTGATCACCATCTCCTCCTCCAACAGCCCATCGACCACTAATTTATGAATTAACCTCTCAACGTCGCTCTTATTCCACGACTTTCCTCTCCCGTAAATAGCAAGCTTATTGGTCCCCGAATCCCGGATCTTCTTGAGATCAGCTCCCTTGAACACATCCCCAAGCTGAATAGCTGTGATGTTCCCCCGAGTCTTGGAGATGTCACGGACAGCTGTGATGATGGCCTTTACGTCGTCAGTCACGTCGACTTCATGGAAGGTGTCGGTATTCCGGCAATTGTCACAGGTTGCTCCTCTCACTGCTCCGCACTTCGACCGGTCGAATCTCTCCCCAAAGTAATTCAGTTGTAGCGATCTTCGACAGTCGGTTTTGTTCTCGCAAAACGCCACCATCTTGTAGAGATTCTCCATGTGTGTCTCGTAGACATCCGCCGGTGGTCGATCCAGCTGCATCATCTTACGGAGTCTGTGAACATCGGCGTAGCTGTAGAACAGGATGCAATCGGAGTTCTCCAGGTCACGACCAGCACGACCGCTCTCCTGATAATACCTGTGAGAATTGAAGAAGCAATTGGGTTTCGCGTAGCTTAAGGTGGGCGAGACAAAGTTCTATTGTTGAGGAAGAAATTAATCGAGTACCAATAAAAAACTATCATTACATACCCTTCGATGGACTTCGGTATAACAGCGTGAATGACAAACCGAACATTCGGCTTGTCGATCCCCATGCCGAAGGCAATAGTAGCACAGACAACCTTGATCTCCTCGGCAATCCACCGCCCCTGGACTTCCGATCTCTTGTTATCCCCCAGACCCGCGTGATAGCTCATCGCTTTAATACCGTTCATCCTCATCTGATCAGCGTAATCATCGCACTCCTTCTTAGACAAGCAATACACTATTCCGCAATCGTTCTTGTACTTCTCCTTGATAAGTCCTATGATCTTTGGGATGCCCTCTTTGCCTTTCTTCTCAGCAATCGTGTACTTCAAATTGGGCCTGTTGAAACTAGAGAGGAACCACTTGGGACTGGTCATCCCCAACTGATGGAGAATGTCAGTTCTGACTCGAGGGGTTGCCGTGGCGGTCAGCGCCATAACCGGCACCTGAGGATACCTCGTCCTCAAGACTTTGAGCTTCTTGTAATCCGGCCGAAAGTCGTGGCCCCACTGGCTCACACAGTGAGCCTCATCGATAACGAATCTGGAAAGCAGCTTCAGCTGATACAGACGAGTGAGTATCGAATTGAATTTATCAGAGGCTGCAATTTTCTCAGGCGTCACGTAAAGCAACTTAAGACTGGGACTTTCTAAAGCTAATTCCCTATAAACTCCATTCATGTGTTTCTCACTGGCACCACCCAGCATGTGGGCCGCTGGAACATCGAGCGAGACCAGCTTCTGAACTTGATCGTTTATCAAACTCTTCAAGGGTGAAATAACAATGGTAATCCCCCTAGTGAGCAGTGCGGGTAGTTGGTAACAAAGCGATTTACCGCCACCTGTTGGCATCAGAATGAAACAGTCGTGATTCAACATGGCAGCGTTTATGGCTTGCAGCTGATTTGGCCTGAAGTCAAACAATCCAAACGTCTTCCTGAAGATCTTCAGCATCTCTTGGGAGTGGGAGTAGGAGAGGCCGTCGAAATCCCCAGTGACTCCATCGTTATGAACTTGCCCTAAGAAATCCCCCATTTCGAAAATGTCTTTGGCAGACATCTTACTTAAATTGGACTTTGAAGACGAGGCCGCAGAGGTTTGGGAGACTTTCGGAGGGTTTTTCTCTTCGTAGGCGAATGATACCGAAGGAAACTTTTCTATCTGCTCAGAACTCAATCGTTGTGATTGAGATTGCACTTCGGGACGTTCTGGGGACTCCTGTGGGTATTGGAAGCTGGCGCTGATGTCCGCCAGGTCCACAGACATGTGCTTCATCATCTCGTAGGCTCGAATCTCCTCGTCAATGTCAATCGTTGGTTTCTTGACTGGAGCCTCTTCTCTGGGAGCCGTAAGCGGAGGTATTCTTTCTGGTTTCTTGGGGCTTGGGGCTTTCTTCTGAGGGGATTCTGTAGAATTCTTCAAGGGCTGACCCTTCTCCCAGAGGGCCTCCAGCTGCTGCTTCGTCTGGGGCGCCATCTGCGCCTTCACTGGTCGTTTAACCTGAAATCCCGTCTTCTTCATTGGTGCCGGTGATGAGGATTCGAGTACTGGCCTCCTGGAGATGTTCTCTGGCGTGCCTGACAAGCTGACGTCACTATCGGGCTCGAATCTTGGAGACTGTGGAGTCAATGGAGATGCTCTTCTAGTCTCTGCTCTCACTACGAAACCGTTGACTTTTGTTTCTTTCAACTTGCAGGCTTCACGTGTTTCTGACGACGTCGAAGGGAGGTATGAGGACCGATCGTCGTCGCTTGGGTAATCGTCAGCTGTGTTTTGACCAAGAACTTGGTTCTTCCTAGTCGTTTGATTGTTCAGCTTTGGGTTCGCAAATTTGGATAATTGCAATGGCCGCTTTATCAGGGACGGCTCGAATTCGTCGTCAGTAGGAGAATCGTCCTCTATTACTGACTTTTGGACTTTGGTTTTAACCGGGGAATCCTCCATCTCTGGAACGCTGTCGTTCAATGGATTCTTGTCCTTTGGGGTAAGAT
Organism: Psyttalia lounsburyi; assembly: GCA_030522865.1. Taxonomy (NCBI): domain Eukaryota; kingdom Metazoa; phylum Arthropoda; class Insecta; order Hymenoptera; family Braconidae; genus Psyttalia; species Psyttalia lounsburyi. The sequence continues at coordinate 10,115 of JAPYZN010001095.1, forward strand.
CGGCTGACTCCAGTTGTTTCGTTACACGCCGAGACTTCGCTCTTATGTGCTGTCTGAGGATTCTCAGTTCGCTGAATACTTTCGGATCGAACTGGGGAAATTTCTCGAGAACTTGGGTGGGAATCTTCTCCATGGCTGTGAAGAATTTCTCCAGGACCTCGACTTCCAGCGCTTGGAGACTGGCTTTTTGGTCCTGGAGGTGGGAATGGTCGGTGGGAGTTGAGGTCATGACTGGGTTCTTTTTTACTGAAGCAATCCAAGGGGTCAGTCTGTTATCTAGACCGAGGGGTTTCAGGTTTAGCTTGGGGTCGGGACCTGCCCAGCGTGGGCTCGTTGGTGATGATTCGTTGGAGAGGGGCCGGGATTTTTTAGGAGTCAGTTGCCTGGGAGATCGCGATGGGTTCTTTGTGGGAGAAGATTTTTTGGGGCTTTCAAGGCGTTCTTCGTCTGAGGAATCCTCGAAGAATCTCGGACGCACTTTCTTTGGTTGGAGCCTCGTACCTGAGAGTCTTGTCTGTACATCTTTGTTTATGGAGTTCAGTTTAAGAGAGAGGGATTTGAGCTTTAGTGAAGGCTGCTTTGGGGTGAATTTGTTGGGTCTCGGGACTTGGCCGAGGTCCTGATTCGTCTGGGGGCTGTTGGCGTTTGAGATCTCATTGGTTTCAGTCTTTGGAGGCTCCATTGGAGGAGTGCAATTTTCTTTTTGGCTATCAATTCTCGGAGAGTCTTCTATGCAAATTGGCTCCGATTGCCTTGAGTTCTTTGTTCTGAGCTGCTTCTCGGGGGACGCAAAGGATGAATCTGTCGAGTGCTAGAGGGAATAATAAATTCGCGGTCATAATGACTATATTTATCGTAAGGGTTTATTAAGGTGTACCTACAATTGATATTATTGAATTCCGCTTTTCGACGGATTCATCGGGGCCGTAATCGATGGTATCGTCTTGTGTTAGAGAATCGTAATCCATGCTTGTTTCTTCAATTTTAATGGATGCATTGGGGACGTTGCTGTGAGCAGAAGAACACGCGGAAACGAGATATGATAATTCCTGAATTATTTGGGAATTTCGGGGATTGTAAGTCAAGGATTATCTTACACTGAGGAATTTGTTCTGCTGGATAAATGACAATTATTTATGTTTGAAAAGCAATTTAATTGGAAGAGAAATAAAACTAAAAATCGCGTTTTATTTTGAGTAAGAAATTAATTGCCAGTGACTTCGATTAAGTCGGGGGATCCAAGGGTAGTTTTTTTAATTCGCATAAAAAATTATTCTGGGAGCGCAGACAGCGAACGACGATAAACAAATAAGTATTATAAATATTAGGATTAAAATACATGTTACTGAAAATCAATAGATAATAACAATCACTTGAAATAATTTATCCCCACAAATATTGTGATTTATTTGTTATTGCTTAAAATAATTGAGCCCTGGGGGAAATAATTAACTAATTTTTTGACAATATACTTGACGTAGCAGATAAAATGAGTCTGGCAGAATGTATCGAATAAATAATTAAGAAGTAGTTGGATAAACTCATAATTAAAAAAAAAACAACAGTAGAATTAAATAGATCTATCATTTCAGGGTAAAATCCGAAAATCAATGACCAAATAATGACTTCAGAGGAATTATTTCCAATAAAATTTTCTCATGAAATTGCCCCCAACTTCAAGAACGTCAAGAAACCCTCGTTATTGGTTATTCTTCCAGCAAAATCCTGCATAAAATAGTCTTTCTCCAAAAATGTCCCCCTTTTTCATTCACAAATACCAAAATAAACAATTTTAAAGACAAAACGTAAATCCTAACCTTCTTGAGGTGTCCTCAATTTTTCCTGGATTGTTCACTGCAAACATGTTATCACAAGTTGTCCTTTTGCTTCAAGAAGACGAATATTCACTTCACGATTTCAACATACAATTTTTATTTTAGTTACAACTAATACAGCAGTAATTAAACTCTTCATTGTTCCCTGAATTCACTCCACTCATTGCGAACAGAACGACACTGCTACGGCCACTACGGGCGGGAAACAAATAATAACAATGGACCCCATGTAGACGGAAGTTGCCTCCAGGCGCTGCTGCGGCCAAGTTCAGGGGACTCTCCACTACGAAAACAAATTCAATAAATGTGTGGACGATTTTTGGAGTGACTGGAGTGCTCTGGCTGCATAAAACCTGGGGAAATGTCAGACAGTTCTGAGGACAGTCTCGAGGATGGCCCTTGGGTGTTATATAAAAATCGTGACGAGTGGAAGGATGTAATTCCAGTGCCACAGGACGACGGACCCCACCCAATTGTTGCCATCGCGTACTCTGAGAAATGTAAGTTTCAGAGTTAATTGTAACCTCAAAATTCTCTCGCTCTAGATTCAGAGGTTTTTCTTTGCAATTTAACTGCAGCTCTTGAAGATCCTTTGGGAGAAAATGTTTGAAGGACATTCAAAGGATTTAAAGACTTTCCAGCTATTGAGTAACATTTGTTGGCACAATTTTTTTGGTTTTGTTATTGAAGAATTATCAGGTTTTCCTGAACGAATTTCTTTTTTAATTTATGTATTAACTGTTCAAGAATAGCCTTCGAGTGATAAAGAGGAATTGTTTATCTTAATTTCTAGTCAAAGACGCCTACGACTACTTCCGGGCAATTTTAAAATCAGGGGAGAAATCAGAGAGAGCTCTTGCTCTTACCACCGACTGCATCTGGCTCAATCCAGCTAATTACACAGTTTGGCAGTATCGCCGGGACATTCTGAAGGCTCTCGGAAAGGATTTGAGAGAGGAATTGAAGTACATTGACTCTGTAATTGATTCCAACCAAAAGAACTACCAGGTCTGGCACCACCGGAGGACTATTGTCGAATGGCTGCAGGATCCCAGTCAAGAGTTGGAGTTCACTGCCCAGATTCTGGAGAGAGACGCCAAGAATTATCATACCTGGCAGCACAGGCAGTGGGTGCTGACTGCTTTTCGGTTTGTACTCATTGAAATCCTCACTCATCCTAAATATTAAATAATTAACAATTGCCCAGCGAATTACCGAAGTATTTTTTGGATTTTTTTCATCCGTTCTTTCAGGATATTTGACAAGGAACTAGAGTACGTGGATGAATTATTGAAGGAGGACGTGAGAAATAACTCAGCTTGGAATCAAAGATACTTCGTTCTCAATCATACGACAAATTTTGAACCAGAAGTTATAGACAGAGAAGTGGATTATGCGTTGAAGATCATTGATATTGTTAAGGGAAATGAGAGTGCCTGGAATTATCTCAGGGGGTGAGTCCCTTCTCATTACTGAAACTCATATCATTTATTTAATTACATGATATTAATAATAAGTCTGTTCTCGGAAAGAAAGAAAAATTCTTTTTCTTTCTTTTTTCTCAACTACAACATTTTATTCGATTAATAAATTCGATTTGAATAATTCAAAGCGAATACTCAAATTTCAATTTAGAGTTTTAATACACGACGAAAAGGGTGGACTCGCTTATAACGAGAAAGTCCTGAAAAAATGTGAAGAGTGGTTCAACAATGGCTGTCGTGTCAATCATCTCTTGGCATGTATCATCGACATTTGTCAGGACAGATACCAAAATGAATCATCGGAATCCTTATTTCACATCAATAATGCCCTCACCGTACGTATTTCTAAATGAATAAATAATTTAATTCCATACGGACAATTAATACTCAAAGTAATAAATTATTGTTACTAGTGGACATGACAATTACTACTACTCTCAATATAAATAAATTGTTGAAGTGATATTTAAACGGATTTTTCCAGCTCTGCAAGGAATTATCTGAAAAGCACGACAGAATACGCCGGAGATATTGGGACTACGTCACCCAACAATTATCCGAGAAATTAAAATCCACCTGTTGAATTTTTTAATAAACATCTCGTCCATGTGTTCCCGAAAAAAAATATGTTGAATAAACTGAGAAGGAATTTTTTAAATGTACGAAAACCATTTGCAACGTTAATTCATCTATTTTATTTATAAAATAGTTACATACTCCCAGTTTTTTTTTTGTAATACAATAACTAATAACATAATAATTGGTTTGGCATAACTAAGATGACTTTGAACGTAGCAACTCCATTGACTTTGGTTTCTCATCGAGACAGAGATTCTCTTCTTCGTTTGTTCGTTAGTAAGCAATTTCGAACGTAAACATTTCAGTTTCAAAAGCATATATTGCACAAGCGTACGAATGACAGGCAGTGACTGCATTACCCGGGGCCAATTGCGTCTGCAAATTGCATTTGTAGGCAAATAAAATTTATCAGCGATAATTTAATTTTCCGAGTTGTTTTTTTTCGTTTGGGGTATGATTTTAAACTTTTGTTGATAATCTACCCTAACATTTAACAATCAACATCCAAACAATTATTTTACACACTCGATTTCCGGGCTGGCAGGAGCGCGCAGTTTTGGTTGTTCTTGTGGGTGATAGGTCGACCCAGTAGTGGAGATCGGTTACCGGTGGTTTGGGGGGATTCAAGAGGTGGAGAATATTCTAGACGAATTTTTGAAAAAGTCTCTCAATTTTTTTTCGGTTTAAATTAATCGAGATTCTCTAATTTATATTTTCTTTTTTGCGAATATCGCAGAATGTAGGAGAAATATCGCAATTTTTGTTCAACCATGTTTTCTTCAAAATTTCAAGAGCTACATAAATGATTGTAACGAAATTTTCATGATCACCCTCGAATTCCAAGATTTTTATCAAAAACTTATCTGGAAATGAAATTAATGTACTCAACGCATTGAAAAGTTTTTCCAAAGTATGTCAGCGTTTGATTGAGATAACAAAAAGCGTGTCACGATTTTTTCTGTAGCTCTTAAATTTATCTAAAAACGAGATCTTCACAAAATTTGATATCTGTCATAGTTTCAGAGATATTTGAGAAAATTCATTATAAAGTTAGATCAATCTCGATTTTTTAATTCTCGGGGCCTGAAAAGTATCCCAAATCCCTCGCCACATATTTTTAAACGAATAAAATGACAGCCAATTAAAATAAATTAATGAAAAAGACTCTGGCCATTTTTTAAATGGAAAAAATCCTGAGAACCGTTTCAAAAATTCCCAAATAAATAAGTTCTCTCCACTTTCCTCCACTACCGAATTTTCTCCTCCTGTTCAACAACAGTGATAATACACTTGGAATATTTCTCCATCATAAACAATTACAGACATCAACACCTGAATAATTGAATTCACAATCGACAATAATCCACGTATCCTGAGACATTGATTACCGTTCTGTACTGTTGTTAAAAATTGCGCATCGGCCAAAAGATAAATCAATTTCAATTCGTTAATCTCCTCTATTTAAAGCTATGTAACAGGTAATTCACCTCGAAGGTTCATTATGACATTTACACTTGATTTACACTGAAAATATATTCATCGTCCTATTATTGCACTTCTTCATCCTCAAATCTCTCAGATTTAACGTCATTATAATTCTTATAATTCTCTTCTCTCCCATGATCGATCAATCGTACTTGCGATTAATCACGGGGAATAACGATTAGGCTACCTTCTCTCCTAGAATAGTCTATGATTGGACCATCGGACCATGTTTATCGTTCATCGAGTTTGGCCTCTGTCATCCATAACAAACGACTTGACAGCATCATCTCACGTATGGAAAAATTTCCTAAAAAATCTTCGCCGCTCCCCAAAGCTAAAAATTCTACTGAATTGTCATTAGAATTACCCCGGAATTTCCTCAATTTCTTTTTCTATTTTCATTAAAGCAAAATAAAATTGAATATTAATTGAATTGCAAACGACTTATGAGGTTCCAATAGAATTTCGATAGAATTTCTCAGAGCGAACGCTAGATTTTTCTGTTAAATTTGGTCACACGTGTTCCACTTCCCCCGAATTACAATTTTTTAAGACCTCGTCGCGACATGCCTGTCCAGTCGTGTGGAGGATGTGTACATTTTATTGCTAACTAATTATTGATCTTGAGAGAATCTACAAGTTGAAGCCATCGAGACAAAGATTTGTTGCATATAGTGAAGATAGATTGTTTTTTAAATTTCTAATGGTTAATAGTATCTCTAGGTACATTCAGGAAAATTCAAGACGATAATACTGTTGTCGTTATTCCAATGGAGTTTAAATGAGATTCTCGGTCAAATTTATTTTGAATACTGCGCCTTTTGCCAGGAGGAAAGTTGTAAATTATTTGCTTCATTTGTTAAAAGTATCTGAATTACATGAAATTAAAAGCGAAGGAAAAAAATCCATTGAAGATCAGAACAATTACGTCAATAGAATAATGCCATTGTTTCTTTCGCAACTTTTCTCCCAAAGTATTTTGATTTTTCGAAACGCAATTGAAAAAAAAATCGGACTCTCGTTTGAATTTCATCAGATACTGGTCTCCAACTGATAAGAAAGAAAGAAAATCAGTTCTGACAGATAACAGTGACAGCAATGACCGTAGAGACTAGATTCTACATTAAGTCATAGATTAGACGAGTATTTTTCAATAATTGTTTATCGCCCTTATCAGTACACTAGAACGTTTTTCTCACCGGGGCTATCCCGTCCACTTGGGCTGATACGAGAGGGTCTTATTTAGCTCTGAAATATCCAATTCTCCTCAGATTCTCATCAGCGAGTAACGGGGTCTCGCCGCTTGTCTCGAGTGCCAGAAGTATTTGATGAAAAATCCTGGCGATTTTTTTTTTATTCCATAGTATGAAATTTCAAAATGCTCGGGGTTTTAAGGGCAAAATTTTATGGTCTTCCTGGTCTGCGCTGTTATTACATAAGGAAGCGATTAAAAAAAATATAGCCAACATTTTTTATTAAAAAATTCTCGTGCTGGAGAAATTAATGAGACCTCCTTTAATTATGGGGATGAGGGCGAACCCCTCGTTTCTCAGCCCACGGGAGCTCGGGATAATCACGACAGATGCAACATTTGTTTTTTTCTTCTTTTTTACATTTTTCAAAGACATGCGGTAGTGATCGAGTTGATATGAGATAACGTTTCGATGTTTCATCTCGGGTTATCTCGTCTTACTTGGTAATTCTTAAAGCTAATAGGCGCTGCTAAAAATCGATATTTATATTGTTCAGGGTCTCATCTGGCTTGCGAAAAATCTGTACGTCTGAAGAATTTGATAAAAAAAATCGAAGAGAGTTGTGGGGAATTATTTATTTTTTATGTAGAATTTAAATGAGAAGACCACCCGGAGATGTTGGTTTCTATGAAAAAAATTCAAACGTCAATTTTATAAATTAAAACTTCGAGTGAATATATCAGGTTTGACTATGATTCTAAAATAATAATTATTATACGTCTTCTTTATTAAATTTTTCATGCGTAACAGATTTTTCATTTTCGATGCATCATCAGGCGGTGATTACGAGTAACATAATCGAAATGAAATCAAAAGAGTGACAATAAATCCAGGCTCACCGCAAAAAGAGGGATTATTGACTAATAAAAAGAGAATTGATGCATCAGCTGTCCTCCCCTCTTATCCATAAATTTAATCTCGATGTTAGGCAGTGGTGAAAAATGATGTTGAGAATACCTCGTAAACGTCCCAACCCCCAGTATTTTCCGTTTAGTCTCGACCGGGAGAAAAAAAATATATATATTCCAATGGATTTTCCCTTTTGCATGTGATAAACGATCATTAGCAGCACAGACCCTTATGTTAACTTAACGCTAGCTAGGTTTTTTTTTTGTTATCATTAACCAGTCACAAAAATAAATATTTCATATCGTTTTACGTTTACGTGTTTACACCCTAAGAAAAAATCCCATCACGGCCGAGCGATAATTAACGTTCTCTTATCGAGTTTTTCATCAACATTTTTTTGTTATGGCTGCCCAGGTTACCTCAAAATACATGGAATTCGTTGGACGATTGAGGATATCCTAGATCTCCAAAAAATTATGCGCTTGAAATTTTTCTCTTTGACGAATCGGAATATTTCATAAAAAAATCGATTTTCAAACGACGCATTCAAATCAGATTACACTTTTTACGGATTTCTAATGCATTTGAATAAAAATCGATATAATTAGACGAAATAAATAATTTGTTAATTGAAGGTAAATTCTGACTAGACTCAAGAGAATTTATTTGAGTCAAACAATATTTATTTAATGCGATGAGATAGTCGGTTATTGAGTGGAAAATGTCATTAAAAAAATATGAGGACAATATTTTACTATGCACTTATCATATTTCATTAGGATGTTCAATAAATAAAATTATATACCGGAAAATGGCTGGGGATCCACTCGGATATTCTCAATGCTGCACCTCTGGCTCCCCCACTTCTCGTATTCTCACATATTAAACAAAAATATTGACGCGTGAAATTTATCGACAAAGAATCCCTGATGCATGGTTATGCTGGTTGTCACAATATTTTCTGCCACTTCAACACCCATTCCCTTCCTCGAGTGTACACAAATATTTTTGTACCATACGTGGTGAACGATATCAACGGTGATATGCAATAGACAATATTTTTTTTTGTTCCATTTCTCAAATTCTTTTTTCCCCGATGAAAAAAAATATACGCTTACTTTGTATGAATTAATCGTTGTCACGTATCGACAATTCACTTATCGTCAGGTTGTCAAATAAATTTTTAATTCTTGGAGTGCAATGAGAATGTCTTATACTGAGATAATTTTTTTTTCTTTCGCTTTGAGAACTTTAGAAGATTGAAATTTCGAAAAGCAATCGTCTGCCTCTTTTAACTCTTTCTATGCAACTTATTTTATTACTAGAACAAAAAAATATAATTCCATTGGCTTTTTCTACTGATTATTTTTTTCCTTCCGATTTCGGCCAATCAGAGTGCAATATTCTCGGTGACGTGGTTTGTTTCAAATTGATTATTTCCCCGGCCACGGGGAAATAATCAGACCGATAATTTCCTTGTAGCCTGTCAATTGTTTTCCACAAATGCGACTGATATCGTTCAAATATCT
>JAPYZN010001096.1:0-27812 GCA_030522865.1 Psyttalia lounsburyi
CCCACACACGTTAAAAACGAAATTGCCCCACACGTGCTGAAATATACTATTTCGACACATTGAGATGAAATAGTATATTTCGTAACAAGTGAAAAAAAATGGTTTTTGGCGTGTGGTAGGTTTATATCACGAGCCGAAGGCGAATGATATAATCCCACGAGTCAAAAAGCACTTTTTTCACGAGATACGAACAATATTTTTCATCTCAATGTGTCGAAAAAGTACTTTTCAGTCACTCAACGCGAAGCGGAGACTAAAAAGTTACTTTTCCGACACACCGTGATGAATAATTATGTTCGTAACTCGTGAAAAAAGTGGTTTCTGACGCGTGGGATTATATCACTCGCCTTCGGCTTGTGATAGAAACCTCCCACTCGCCAAAAACCTTTTTTTTACTTGTTACGAAATATACTATTTTCTCACTTATTTTGTGCTTCAAAAAAAGTTCTCACGGTTTCGAAGAGATTACCGCGGATAAGTCTCTGGAAAGCACATTTACTCGAGTCTAAACTGAACTCAATAGGCACTCAACTCGTCATTGAGTTTAAATTTTCAAAACGTCAGCATCGGCTTAAGGTTCCACTTGAATCTTAAGCCCAACTCGAGCTTATTATTTTCAACTTGACTCGCTATTCGAATTTTATCGTGAGCCCATCTCAATTTTTCAACCCGAAACGATGAACAACATGGAAAGAAAAAATTTTGAGAAGACTCACCTCTACTTTTCTGGAATTATCTGAAACTGTTTTCACCTACTAATTTTTAGTGCTCCATTCTCTCCATGCAGTTCCTCAAAATGACAATTTATTTCTCCGTCACTGTGGAAATATTAATACAACACTTCACGAATATATAAAAATTCTGATTGCAGAAACAAAAAGGTGAACTGGAAGATGTCCCACCAGTACGATAAACTAGGGAGCAGCGGAGAGAGTAGCCAGGGAGGGGGTGGGTCTGGGGTTGTAGTTAACGGCGATGAACGTGGCCCCGAGTTAGAGCCATTGCTGGCCGAGTCCTCCCAGGACCACTACCATCATCACCAATACTACGATACCGACAATGATCAATACTACCATCACCACCATCATCATCACCGACCACCCTCGTACTATCAACACCAGAACACCTACGCACCTCGCTCCTCAATCCGTTACCTCAAGGTGTCGGCTCGGTCCAAAAAAAAAAAATTCAAATCAAATCAATTTAGTAAAAAGAGACATATTTTCATTCTCATTATTTCTATTACTTTCGTTTATTTGAATTTTTTACATTCATTTCTTCCAAAAATCACCTTCCCTTTTGTTCTCATTATCAGTCAGTTGAAACAATGGCCTTTTTTTCTTAGATTCTTCATTAATTATTGATAATTAAGGCTCATTGCTGAGCACTCGTATGAAGGAGGAAGGCTCAATTAATAGTTTTTAAAATATTTTTGTGGTTTCAATTTTATTTGTTTTTTTTTTGTGGTACCTTGAATTTTTATTATTTTTGCTAGATTTTTGTCTATACTAGTCTTTTAACTAACGTATATTTTCTAGATGAGATATCGTCTCTATAGACAAATAAACTCAGTCAGATACTCCAGAGATGGTCAGTTTATTTGTGGGTAGTAAAAAATATAGACGTTGAACACAATAGAGTACACATGGTCCTGGAAAATAGAATTTCACCCACAACTTTATTATCTTCGTCTGAGATTGAGGAATAACTCTGTTGTGGGCGAAATTGAAGTCTAGCTAGTTAATTTTTAGAAACAAGGGGACACTTAGAGATATTATTCATTAAGAATAATATAAAAATATTTTTGGAGTTCAGTCTTACCCTTCCCTAGCTGCTTTCGTTCCCAAATAAGAACAGAGTGAAAAAAATTTGGATCAAGTCGTCCAGATTTTTATTCGATGTTTTTTAATATTTTTTATGTATAAGTTTCTAACCACTGGTAAGTAATGTATTTAAACGTTTAAGAAGATAGAACACAGGAGTTTCACAGGCAGCCACCTATTTTTTTTTACACATCCCCTTTTATTATTGAATCAAATATTCGATGCATGTGCATGTTCAAGCCATTCGCTGTGCATGAAATTTTTTAATAATTCTAACGAGTACTCGAGAAATTTTCCCTTAGCCTTCCACTTTTTTTTTTGTTGTTATTGAGCTCTCTACTTCGACGCTGAAGATAATCCGTGAATTATCGGGGTATTTTCATCTTCAGAGGTTGTAGAAATTAAATTATATAACTAAACCTTTAAACCTTTTTTTAACAAAAATAAAAAATAATTAATTATGAGAATGCTCTTCTGAAGATGCAAAATACGCGGTCACGACGGAGGCAAAAGGCGTTTCTATAGATATAAATGGAAAATTGAATGATCTGTTTATCGTCAAATTCTAACTGAAATGAGAAATGTCAAGCAAAGGAATCAACGATGCCCCAGGTTATCGAGTCACCTCCCATTGTGAACAATATCCAGCCAATTGGTAACGAAAACTTAATCATCTTATACGAATTTCTTCCTCGGTTTAAAGGACCTTCAGGATATCTTAGTTAGTGAATCGAGGGCAGGGAGTCTCGAGAGCTTGACGCAAGGGGACAGGCTTCATCCGCAACATGTGCAGCATCCGCCGAGGCATCATTCACGTTCACCAAGCTTAAGGTACGTTACTGGATCGCTAAAATTGATTTCCTATTTAAAATTGCTATGACATTCCCCAAATTGTTTATGCCCTTCTGTAATTTTAGTGGGACTCTGAATCTCGTGATTTCACCCCAAACGAAAATAATCACTGGACATTCAGAGCTCCATGCGGCTCAACTCGACTGGGCTTGAGAATTTGTGCACCTGTTCAATAATGGCCCAAATTCCCGAAAGCAAATGAAATTGATAAATGCAATTGATTTTCAGAAGACACTCACCAATCCACAGATCACCATCACCATCTCGTCGAGCGAGGTTTGACCATCACCATCATCCCTACCACGAAGGACCTGGCTTCAGCGACGCCGTCAGTAACGTCGTGGAGATTCAAAGGCACACCCATACACCTCATCATTCGCAGTACAATCACCGTCACCGGATAAGAGGTAAAAATCTAATTACCCATCCCCGAATCAGGCGATAGTTATCGTGTATAAAGTGATAAACTCGTGAGCTGAGAATCACATTATCGATATTTAAAAAAAAAGCCCGAAATACTCTGTACAGAAAACGGAAAATAAGTGATTCAATGCTAGAAAAAAATACTGAAGAACAATTCATTGACATGAATGTATTTGCTATAAATGGTTTCTTCGCAAGAAGCAATTGATGCTCTCTGTGTTTACTCGATGTAATACGTTTTTTCTTCATTCTTTTGGGTTATGCGCTCTACACAGACTATTACGACCACTGCGACTATTACGACGATGGTAATTCCTTTTATTTCACGAAAAAAAAAAATGAAAAGAAAGTCAGAAAGATTCATTATAACTATCCTCTTTATACTATTTTTCAATTTTTTTTCCATTCGTTGTTTAGCTTTTGCTGGTTTATTTAAATATTTACAACCTCAGACAGCACAACACTATATTTACACGATCCGGGATTTATTTTCACACTGCGAGAAATAATCAGTAAAAATTACCTAATCGATTGGCAATCGCGGGGCATTTTGGGCACTCGAAAAAAATTACGTGACCGCTGAATAAAATCTAAAAAAATTCGGTGAAATATAACGGAGAGGTCTGAATAGTTTTTATTCTTAATTATTAACTTCCGACACACTTTCCCAACCATCGCTGAGTGGTTACGTAATTTTTCCGGAACCGCCGGAACACCATAGGATTATCAATCGGTTGGGTAATTTTTACTTACAACTTCTCTCCGTGCACGACATAATTAACACTTAGGCAAACTACGACATAATCAACACTTTAGATTAGTCACTAACACTCTGCAAATAATATTACAAGAGGAACACACATGGGTACACTGGTTATCGCACATGACAGTTGCATGAGCTTTTTTATTGTTATCTAATGGTACACCTACACTTCCATTTTCCCCTGTTTTTGCATAGTCTGCTGTAGTGTGTATATTAGTAGTGACTGTATTTGGTGGAATGAGGAGATTTATGAGTACAAATATAAATGTAAAAGTCAAAAAATGGGCCGAGAAAAATTGGACTGTCACAGATTTATTACAATATAATAATTGACCTAGCACTTTGACTTTCCATTAATGGAATTCCTTCGAGTTGAATAATTGTACAACAAATAGCAGCCAAAAATTGTCGACTGTATGACGCTATTCTATTCGAGCTGAAAATCCTAAAAAGTGACCTCCAACTTCTCTCGCAAATCTCTTCACCCCCAAGATGTACCCTAGAAATATCTCAGTGGCGCTCCCTCGTCAACCCCCAGACCTAGTGTTCCCGGCTTTCTAAAACCGCTTACGCCGGCATGTTCACAGCAACCTAGAAAACTCACACTCTAACTCTCATCTCTCTTAAAGCCCCAAAAAAATCCCCAGGTCCCTGGAGTGCCTCAACGAGTCCAGCCCGTTCACCAAGTCCAGTCCACCGTATGGACCACCGTGGCCACCACTACGGTACAACCTCCCTCGAGCAGAGATCGCGATCGCCAAGTCCAATAGGTGGACGTCAATCGACCCACCATCGTCATCCCCATCACCACCATCATCCCCACCAGCACAGTTACCCAGTGCTGGTGACAAGACGTGGCCCGGGCAGAAGACTGCCACCAACGCCAAATAAGCCATCGACACTGCAGTTAAAACCCGCTAACATAAATTTCCCAAAGTTAAATGCCTCACCGACTCATGGTCCTCACATGGCCCAGCATGTTGCACCAACGGCTGTACTGCCCCCATCTCATGGTCCATCAACAGCCTCTGGAGTACATATGCCGAGTATGTCGTCAACTGTTCACTATCCATTGAGCTTCGAGCAGGCCGTGGCTATGGGTCGAGGTGGACGTTTACTACCAAGTCCAGTGCCCAATGGTTACAAACCACAACCGAGTGGTGTACAGAAACAAAGAACACCTAGATCTAGGCATTCAGACAGCGATGAGGATGACTGGTGCTAGCCAATGTGGGACCCTGGACGGTGGTCCAGTGATGTGGACGCTAATTCTAGGGGCCTCAAGGCCTGTGCGTGACACCACAGGGACCGGTTTTTATTTTATTTATTTCACTCATTCTTCATTTATCATTTTTATCGAAGTGGAAAAGGTGAACTGTTTATACTGTTGAGTCTCCCTATCGTTTTCACTTCGGGGATTAAGAATCTGAGTACTGAGACCTTCTGAAATACCCCTAATTTTTTGTCGAGCGCCGTAATGTGGGCAGAGTGGAATAGATAGGGGAATCTGTCACTGAGGGATCAGGGGCTGTCGAATTTCTCATGCCATCGGGAATTCAGAAAAAAATTGCAAATGTTATGGATAAAAATCGGGTACTTATCATCTTAAAATTTTGCTTTCGTTCTATACAGAGTGCTGGCATTTATTTTTGATCATAAATGTCCTATGATTCTTTCAATTAAATGCATTTGGATGTGTTTGAAATGGTAAACAAGAAATTAAAAAAAAATCTAAGCAAAGATGACAAATATATTCACAATTTTTATGCACGACATTTGTCTCCACCTCATTATTTGAACCTGAAAGCTCAAAGCAACAAAAAAAATTCAAACAAAAATCTGAAATTCTCTTCACATCAAAATCTCCTATTTTTCCACAATTCTCGAAGACAGAACAATTTGTGTACCTCCCAGTCACGACTGACCTCAGTGATTGGGCCGGTCAAGTTCTCACACGAAAATTGCCCTGTAAACGATAGGGAGGCTCCACTGTACCATATCCTTACGCACGCTTGTCTCATTGGCGTTTAACGGCGACCGGAAGGGGTCACATAAATATATATTTTTTTCTTTCCTCTTCTTCTCTCTCTATTTAACGGGTTTCTACGTTTTATTGTGTCACTCGTTTTAATAATGAACATTTCGCATGAATTGGGATTTTATCCTATACGTGGACATTCCCATTGTGTATATACGTGATACATAATATGTATATATGCGTATACGTATTTGTGAAAGGTGTAGAGAGCCAATTTGATGATTAAAGTGTTTTCAAGATTTTTTGGGGGACAATGGGGAGAGGAATAACACGAGGCGTGTCGCTCATTGTTGTTGATCGTTTTTAGGGGAATTTTTTACAATGCCTGCTTGGTCCAACCGTTTTGCCCCCCCCCCCCTTTTCCCATATTCACCCTCCACACGCCATCCCTCCACTCACCCCACCAGCCCCCTCACCCTCCCCGATTCGTGAAAATATACGGGGTACTTTTTATACAATGAATAAATTCACACATCGAGAGATCCTAGAGTGGCTGCAACGGATTGGACCTTTATATTTTAATTAATCGTTGTCTTAGGTTGATATTGCTTGAGTTAATGCCTCATTCGGTGCTGAGGACTACTTGTATTAAGCGATACACCTCGAGTTTTCCCTCGTTTTTTCCTCGTTGTTAATACGTGGAATAACGTGAGCCGGATTCTCACGCGAAGAGTTTAAATGAAATAATCATAAATTGAATTTTAAAAAAACATGTCGATAATCGTGTCAGTGACGCGTCTCCGATTGTCGTGCTGGATAAATATTTATTAAGTTATTATTAATGATGATAATGAATATATGGTTATAAGCGATGATGAATGAAACGAATGAACTAAAGTGCTTATCAATGATAAATAAAACAAAGACTCTAATAAAAAAAACAATTTTCTCCGCGTAATTTAATAGATTTAAATGATACACTGCCGGCTCACCGGGGCCTGTTTACCGTTAAATAGTTTAATTAATTGAGAACTGATCGGGAACGCGGCCTCGGTGAACGGAAATGGAAACAATTTCAAGTAAAATATTTTTAAATGGGGGAAAATAGTGGGCTTGGAGTGGTTGGGGGATTTCGAATGATTGATGGAGGGGGTGGGTTATGGGGCGAGGCTTTGGGGAGTTGGGTCGGCAGGTTTAATCCTTGTGACCCTTGACGGAACTTGTATTTATGCGATTCGCATCGTTTAGATATCACTCTCGTGTTTTCACTACACTTTAATGAAAAAAAATGAAGGAAAATCAACAAAAAAATGAATATGTAAGTGAAGTAAGTCCTTTTAGAGTCCTTAGGATGGATTAAGCGATGGATTGTATGGCTGGGTGACTGGGTTTTTGGGTGAGAGAGGCGAATTTAGGCGACCCACCAATTTAGGAGGCCAATCGACGGCTTTTTTTTTGTTTTCCAGGATTTGTTTTTATTCTGCTGACGTTTCTTTAGTTTCATTGTTTGAGAGGAGAGTTATTAGTGGACGTAAATTATACGACTTACTTGAATTCGCCTGGAAGAGCTGAACTGAAATTTAGAACTTATAAACAATTGTTATAATTTTTTCTCTCTTTTTTTTTTAATTGAACTCTGATCATCTACATTTTATCTAGAATTTGGTACCTTTAGGAAGATCGAAATTTGAGTGACTGTTTAGCTATTTTTATTAAGAAATTAAAATTTTTATGTTCATTTTTTTACGGAGAAAATTTACGTCTAGTGTTTCGTCATCACCTTTAGTTTCCGAGTTATTCATCAAGATCGCAACTGATGAAACAGCATGAGTGAATTTCTCCTTTCGCCGATTAATTTGTTGGAAATATCTGAAAGTATAAACGAGATGGGGAAATTTTGGGAATTTCCGTTTATAAAAATTTTACTATGTTCCATACATTCAAGGATATTTATCGAACGTTAAAGGTAGATTGACTCATGCTGTTGAACTTCTCACTTGAATTAACAGCAGGGTCTGGGCTTGGAGATAAAAGTGAAATGAGAATCTATTGATTAAAGCCGTATAAAGTGAATTAAATACTGCGCGTGTCAAAAATAAATGATTTTTTCTATACGAGAAGAAATAATACGATAAAAAGTGCTGACTGGAGGATTGAAACTCCACGTGATTCTCCTGAATGATAATCAGGTGAATATTGATGACTGCAATACGAGAGTATATAGATGATGAATCATTAAATGAAAAATCCCAGAGGCATTGTAAAGTGTACAACCAATTTGGTTGATCGGTCTCGCAGTACGAGACATTGGAGATAAATCTCTTTCATCCTATTCAATAATTATTCGATTAAAATGGCTGCGTTTCTGGAGCCAGACGATAAGCTATCAAATGTTGTCAATAAATTCCATTAAATTTGACTTGAAGAATTCGATAAACGCTTGAATAAAATTCTTACGAATTTGCTGAGCCTAAAAATTCACCAGGAATGTATGAATCGGTTTTATTCTGAGCATATTAATTCTGCCAATGTAAATGCCCCTCCAATCGTGCCAATCATAAATCTAATATTCGAATATTCAATAATTTCATTTGATTCGAGAGTTGGAAATTTGTATAATTTTTTTTACAGCCATTTTTGATGAATCGCCGATTCATCTCACATGAGCAAAAAATTCAATTATTTTTTAGATAATCGAGATTCATTCCCAAAATGTTAGGCTCTATGCAAGTTTCCAACTCCAGGAATTCCGGAAAATTCCCGAGAAAATTTTTAACCGAAATTCGATTGAAAAAAATAATACAGATGCTCATTCCTAACAATTCGCACTCACAATTCGATAACAAAAGCGAAAAAGCACTCGTGACATTAAATTATTATTCCCCTTGAGCTAGCATTTCACCAGCCAATAATTAAACCGAAATTACTACTTTAACCTAATTACTAGTACTAGTTATGAATAATTAAATTGCAACCATTGAGACGTAATAAAAATCATACGATCAGCGAGTGTGGACAAAAAAAAATTGGGGATGAGAGTGGAGATACGAGTGTCAATGTCCTCTCGCAATGATCCATGAATAATAACGACACATGTTAAATACTGCCATTCGTACGAGGACTGTTTATTCGGTTATAAACTGCGGATTAATGTTCTACGTACTCTAACCAAAGATGAACAAATATGAGACTACATTCTGTGTAGGTAGGTGCATCCCATTTGGCGATTATCGTGTACTGTCCAGGTTTCATTGAACATACCGAGTGGATGTACACGTGTGAAATATTTGATTCAGGGTTGATTGTCGCTGACATTTCGGATTAGAATTAAGTAGGCACTTAAGGCGTTGCGAGGCTGATGAGATTGGAGATATTTCATGAAACTGGGGGAATTATTCTCGGGATGAGGCAGTGGTGAAGTCGTGAAGCGAGGCAAGCTAAATGGAATTTATTCTTCCAACTATCATTTTTCTATTAAATAGTTAATTAAGTTAAAAAATTAAACTATGTATTCCAATTTCATGATAAAATCCTACAAAATCCCCAGAGAATTCAAATGTTAGGGAAATTCTCTCCTAAAGTCAGTCATTAGCAAAGTAAAAAGCGTTTCAAAAAAATTTCTAAATTAATTTGAAGAGGAAATCGATTATTTTCAATTGAAACAAGTGTCCTCGCTATTACGGTTCACCACTTCAGCGCAAATTCCCCCATATCGCGTCTGAATTCATCATAATTTTTCTGAAAATTGTCCCAACCTCGTGAACGTTCACCAGAATCGCGTGGTTCTTCCTTCAAGTGCTTTACAAACCCATTCGTATTTCATTAAAACGACAAAAGCATCAGCTAAAAAATCCGAGAGGACCTGCAATGTCGTAACAACCGTCGAGTATCGCAGGGGAAAATCCGAAAGCTTAAAATACTACGTAAAAATATTTTTCTGTGATAAATATTAACAAAAAAAAAACCACAAATCGTAGCCAGAGAGAACTGCGAGACAATTATCGTGAATTGCGGACGCTATGAAGTATTATCGCGAAGGATTCAATCCTGTGATCGCCCTCCCTCCCCCCTCCCTTCGATGTGTTTGTAATACTCGACTTTAATATTAAAAATAACGCATAATTCTGGGAGGTATATCGTAATGGAAGCGGTAGAGTCCGGAAAGAGGAGAAATCGAGGATTTTTGGATGCAAACCCCATTTCCTCATCGTCGCATGATGATTATTTAAATAAAATCGATGCATCAATGAAAAATCTAGCTAAACATACGCGAGCAGACCAAGTTCTTACATACGATGAAATATTCTTAGATGTATTAATGGGAGAATATATTGCCGATGAGGCGAAAATTCATTATCGAGAGACAAAGCCATTAGCCATCGTATGAAATACAAAGAGAAAACAAAAGACTCTCGTAGATAATTGCATGAATGTTTATTCGAACGGCTGATAATGAGTAACTGTAGTTGAATGACCGGGGAAATTCATCATCTCAGGATTGAGAATTTTTGTCGGAATTGTTTTCAATGGGACTCTTGAAATTCAGCAGTGACACGGTCGAACGATTCCAGCACATTGAGCTCTTCGGTGAGCTTTCGAAAAATATCTCGACAATATCGAGCATAGGAATAATCCGAAAAATCAATGATAATCAATTTAGATGGAGACAATTCTCATTTGAAAGTAAAACGCGAGCACGTCTTTCTGAAGAATTCACTTGAAAAATTAAATAAAAACCTGGAAATTTATAAATACCCTGAATTTCAAGTGTCTCAATAGAAAAAATTGTGTATAAAATTTTCAATTCTTGACGAAAAAAAGATTGGCTGAATTCGAATTACAAATTACCGAAAAATATTGGAGATAGTATCATTCGCCCATTCTCTCTCACCAAACCAAACGAAATGTCGAGTCATTACACTTCAGAAACTCTCAAATTTTTACCGGAGCCCTAGGTGAAACCCCCCCTAAATATGAAAATACGTATCCAAAAAGCTCGAAAGAAGTGCCGTTGCTTTGTAAATTATTCAAACAAATTTACAGAAAAAAAGAGGAAGAGTCCGACTGTAGTTCCTTTCACAGCTCCCACGAAATAATTCGCTCCACACAGGGAAATTGGTATGTAATTTCTTTTTGAACGCAAGAAGAACGAGCTCAAGATCGTTAGGCCCCGATAAATTAATCTCATCTAAAGCGAAAAAAAAACTGATAAAAATGTAGAGACGCTAATGAAATCGTAAGAAAATCATGACTTCTCGTAATGTATGTTTACAAAATTGTCATTGACGTGTTGAAGTAACAATTTATATTTGCAAAACATAATTTCCCTACAGATTTCCCTGTGTGTCCATTCAATGTGCCCATTAAACCATAAAAAACGAACAATGGTTATCAGCGAAGTACAAGCGAAAGAAATCCAAGTCTCCATTATCGAATTCCTTCGACTAATAGAGAGTTCTCTCGACATTTAATCGAATTCCAAATAAAAACCATTAAACTAGGGGAAAAAACGCAACAGTCATGTGTATACGACGATGAGTAATAATTAATTGAACTTAATAAACAAACTAATTATAAAAATCAACAAGAGACCGATAAATCACAGCAGCCGCTCATACATTTGCTACCGATCGAACGCTAATGATTGAATGAACCAAAAAGAACATGAATCGAATAACATAATAAATACAACGGAATTTCACATGTGCAAAGAGATTTCACAAGAGAACAATTTAAAAAAATATCGTCGGCTCATCGAAACCAACCAAACGATTTCGACAGACTAAAAGTATTCGACGCAACCTAGATAAAAATAATTTCAACTTGTTCACGACGCAGAGTAAAAAAACTAAAAGAAATAAAAACAAAAATACATTCATAATAAATTCCAATGAACCATCAGAGAGTGAAAAAGCAAACGCTGAAACCTATCGACTAGTGAGAGACGATTGAAATTGAATAAATCGATTTAAATATGAACAAACTAATGAAAAATTTAGCATTACGTATTTCATTACTTACAAATTTAATAATGATGAGATGATAAAAGAAAAATGATTATTTAAAACAAGAAAAAAAAACACGTAATTACGTTAAGGGTTTTTCTACTTATCTATATATAAATATATAAATATTATAAATAATTGAGGATGCAGATTAATATGGTAACACGTATAAATACACGTACATACACACATGGATATTATATAAATTATAAATATGGTGTGAATGAGGGTGAGGCTGAACTAACACTGACTATAAAACAATTTAAAAAATACCACTTAAATTTATTTAACTGATAAATTGATAAATACCCTGTCGATAATAATATCACACTTTGTCACTAGACTTGAAAGAGAAAATATAATGAGGAGACTCGGTAGAATTTCATACTTTTGCAAATAATCGACACTTCGATCTCTAAATAACGGAAATATTTAAAATGCGCGTTACGTTATTAATAATCGCATGTCTATTATTTATCATTCTTTCGTCGTTTTTAATAACTCTTGTGTCACCTCCTCCCCCTCCCCCTGTCTTTTTTCTCTTTTCCCCCCCATAAACCTTACTATTTTCAGTGAGTTTGAATCTTGTGATGTTGTTTGTGCGCCTGGCAATCAAGGCTCGGTCGCTGAATATAGTTATATTCAATTAAATGTTCAGTGATTAAGAAAATAATGAAGAAACAATGTATTGGCAATGGATATATTGGTTAATATCCGGTGGCAGATTGCGTCGAGAATAAAAAAAAAATAATAGGATTTAATTAGTGAGACATTTTTAATGAATTTAAAGAGAAAAAAAAACACTCTCTGCTTCAACAATCGTTCAGTAATTGGCGCGTAGGAAGAGAAATTAATGAATCTTTCGGCCTTGTCCATTAACAAAAATTGTAAAATTACTCGTGTGAAAGCATTTTAAAAGAGTTGTATCCTACAAATCATTAAATTGTAATAAAGTGTTGCCTTAATAACTAATGTTGATAGAAAATGAGAACAAATTCGCAGGGAGGCAAAGGAAATTTTTCCCATTCAAAATCGATCAGCGGCATCTGCATTTGATAATTGAATAATCATTCTAGTCATTTTCAAGCTCATAAGAATCAAAACTCCGAGCGCAGTTTGAAATGCTGAAGTGAAGCGCATTATGACGCGAACGAGAGAGAAAGATCCACAGGAGATGTGAAAAATTGTTGATGAAGTGTATAAAAGAGTAATAGCAGTCTGTGTCCTTGCGAGAATGTCGTATGACTGAGTTTTGAAATTTGAAAAAATAGTAAACGAAGACGACTCTGTTCATGTGTGTGCCGCGATAAAGCCTCAGATTTACGCGGCAGTCCCGTTGTTATAAAAATTTTAATGAAAAAAAAAACTATATATGAAAATTAAAAAAAATAAACCATTGAAAGCTTTAACTTTGAATAAACTTAAATTTAAATAAACCGTATAGTGATTGAATGATACGGGGGGGGGGGGGACAAAAGTTAACATGAGAAATGAGTTTTCTCCCTCTGCGTTCAATAATCCCCTGTATAAGGAGTGGATCAATCAAGAATTCCGTGTAAAATAGAGCGAGCGTAGACGATCGAGGGATTTTGAGGGGAGAAAACTCGTTTCTCGGTGGAAGATTGTATCTTTATATAAATAAATATTGTATAGTAACGCGTAAGCCACGTCCAATCACTGGGAAAATCATGCACAGACTCTGCTGTGAGTGATTTAATGTATATTAGGGTAATTGATGGAATGGGGAAAAAGTCATTGGCTGACGGAGGTGACTTACGCGTGAGCTTCGTTTAATATTGTTTTACGAGAGATCAATAAATTATTTGAGAGGAGTATTATTCTTCAACGACGCATCTGCCGTAACGTATTTAAGAGAAATGTGGGCGAAAGTTTTGTGGATAGAGGCTGAACAAAGGGTGTGAGAAAAAGTTATTATTAGTCGATGATTAAATTATATTTGAGTGTGGGAGATGTCGACATTCAGCATGATTGAGAGTGAGAGGTATGAATTTTAAGAGAAACGTAAACATGCATTATTACAAACTATGTATTTACGCAGTATCGGAGTACCTACCTTATACATAAATATTATGCATATATAAATAGCTAGTTCAATTTGCAAAATTAGTGTGTATTGTCGCTTCGATAATGAAAAAAAAAAAAAAAAACAAATACCCAGTCATTACTCGCCAGAAATCTAAACAAATGAAAACCCGAGAACAAAACCAATTTCAAGTTCATTCTTTTTTTAAGGAAAAAAAAACAATAAATAATGTATTAAAATATTTAATATTCAAATCTAGTGGAGTTTTATTTCACCAATGGCAAAACTGGAATGGAAAAGTGTGATAACTTTTTAATGAAATAATCATCAGTTCGAATGTTAACTTGATTGATTTAGTTTTTTATGGTAATTTCAGTTATTACCCCATCTGCAAATAGAGAATTGTATTTTTAGACTCTTCATTTCGTCCCCGTAAGGATTAACTATCCAGTTTTAATTTGATTTCTATTTAAAATTAATTTTTCATGGAGGGAATTAATTTAAAAACGCGCATCCACTTCTATAATTTTCTTTTCCCAAATTTCGTGGATTCAGATGTCCCGCTAGCTCTAGAGCAAATCCCTATTGTTTACCCACAACAATAGAAAATTCTGAATAATCATCGGTCGGTAAAGAAACTAGGCGACAATTTTAATATACCGTCATTTTTAAATTAAATAATTGAACATTTCAAGTTTCATGTGAAAATGCACAATTTGGAGTATTTCCGTTATGAATAAACATTCATATCTCAATGTCTCTTTATCGACTGTAGAAGTCGAGAAATTTATGGAGACCTATTAGAAAATGATCTAACATTTTTTGCAAAATCTAATTCGATTCTCGCCAGAGCTTTCTGCAAAATTTATGAGATAATTTCACCCCCTCCAATGACCCCAGTAAAACCCAAGTAATAATAATTTTAGAGCCTTTTATTGAGTTTATCATAATGCATTCAATCGATACAATGATATCTTGTGGTATACTGTCGTATCTCATTGTTCAATTCGTCGCTAATTTCTCCCCCCACCGTTGGACCGTCCATCAACATTTCCAAAGGACTTTGGAAATAAAATTGCGTCCAAAAATTATATTATTCCCCAACGGCCAAACCATAGCCATCGCTCTATATTTAAAAAATGTCCGTCCAATGCTGGCAGGAGAAACTACCGACTTCTCGAACTCGTTCACAAAGTGTAATTAAAAAAAGAAAACGTTGAAAATCGAAGAAACCGAATAATCTATTCAATGGGGGATTTTTCAATGGGACGGAGACAAAAATGTGAAGAATAGGGGGGTAAAGGATTTTTTAAAATTTCACTCATATCTCAAGTGTTTCATTTTTTTTTTCACAGGAAGGAATGAAAAATATGAATATATTTTATACAGCGAATCCATAAATGTTAAATGTTAATTCTCTCCTTACAATCAATTCACATTTTTTTTGTCATTTTCCTCATATTTTTTCGTATCATGACTTACTAAAATGTTAGGTAGTGCCTAAGTCCATGCCTCGGAGTCTGATGAATGCCTCATCAACTCGGGCATTCGTTTTTTTTTATCGTATACTAGCTGTGCCGAATGCACTTGTACTGGTCGCAAAAAACAAGGTTAAAAAGAAAAAATAATAATAAAATCATGAAAAACAATTGAGAGGGTAGAAATTGGCCAAAGACAGTGGGTAAACACGAAAATTCCTGCAATTGTCGCCGCAATGACCTGCGCGTCTTTTCCTTCTCGTCCCTCTCACTCTCGCCTACCCACGATCTTTTACAAATCAATACTACCTTTAGCCAATAGCTACACTCCTTTTGCGACATATTTATTAACAACAGTGTTAACCCACCTAATCGAATGTTCACCAAATGTTATTTTCTCATCGTCTTCACAATTTTATACAATAGAAGTGAATTATCCTTCTTTTCATTTTCTGCTTTCGCCTAAACCCTAGTTATCGTTTATCATCGATCGGCGTAGGTTCACTTCGTCCCCATGCACCTCGTTATCTTGTTTAATCAATAAAATTAATAATATATCCTATTCACTTGTCCAATCACTATAATTGATTCTCCATGATTCAATGATGAATTTAAAATGATCATAAAAATAAGGTAAAATTCCTGGCAGCAGTACAGATGAAGTCATTAATTTGAATAATACATTCGTAAAAATGTAGTAATCACTTTAATAATAATGGCCAAAGAAAAAAAAACAATAAATCATTGTGATAATAGCAACGCCGTTCGTAATGTCTTTAGCTGTTACAATTTGCCTAGAGACTAATCATCATTTCTTCATTCATTATTTATATACTTCTATACACTACAATATATAATATTTCCATGTTGAAAAATCGTATACATCAGTGTTGTTTTGCAGGACCATCGCTTCGTTTCCCATCTTAGTTTATTTTATTCTTTTAATTACTCTTAAATATATAATATATTTTCGTTCTCGTAAATTTTTTTCTTCGTTTATTCATTCATTTTTTTTTTCACTGCTCTGCATCTCAGGGAGACTGCTAAATCTTTTGGGAAAGGCGGCATTGGATACAAGGAGTGCCGCAAAAATATATATCTTACTCTTTTTGGAATGAAGAGACACTAGTTTCCTTTTTGTTTTTTTAAATTGTTTTCGTATCTTGAGGGGTTGATCTTCACTGTCGATATATTTTAACTTTAAAATGATACTACTGATGATAAGGAGACACTCCTTGTCCTCGGAAACAGAATACCTTAATTATTAATTTTAATATCGATCTTATTTCGTATTGCTCGCCTTTGGGAGGGGGAGCATTGGATCACAGATTGTAAGGTGATCGAATCTTAATTTATCGTTTGCATTTTTTTTTTCTTTCTCATTTAATTTTAAAGATTTGTTTAAAATGTTTCCAGTATCTTCTAAGGATTTCAAGGCGACAGCTCCTGAAAGCAGACATTGGCCACATATAGGCACGCCAGGCGTATAACAAATCGCCGAACATCTTCACATCCTTCAATATTAATCATCCCTTATTTTTTTAATCTACAGATTAATTCTCCGTCAGTTTGAATATTCATAGATATATACACACAGTACATGTACAATGGGAATATCTGAATTTACACAGTTAAGTGGATTATCTATGGTACGATCAAACATGAACTGATATATTGAAATTGAATAACGAAAATAAAATGCTAAAAGAAAAAAATGTACGAGATCAAGTGACGGATTTTATTCTGGTGGGAAATGGTGATTGGCAAATGAATTCAATTGCCAATACGTGCTATGAGAAATGATTGGTTTTACGAAATAAGATGATTACAACATGCATATACAATTTTCCAACATAAGAGACATTTGCAAATAAGTTTTGATTTATCGCAAAATGAAAAAAAAAAAAACATTAAACTTAATGTGTCAAGAACGGCGCAACCAGTATGACAAGAAGCTCAACTTAAGTGTTTAAGAAATAATTAAAAAAAAATCTGCACGTGAACCATGGGAAGCATATTCATTAGCTAGGCGGTATGAGATTAATAAAAATAATGTTTCAAGAATGATGGATAATCTCGTATTAATTGGAAGAAACGAGAGTAAACGCATGGCAAAAAACAGGTAAGCACGTAGAATCAATCGACTGGTACAGAGAGTTCATCTGTTATGCTAGATTGTTGTGTTTCATCGTATACAAAGTGTTTTTTTTTTTAATTCTCTATTGTCTTCTCATTCTGAAGAAAGATACATCTCGTGATGGGTGGCATTGGGACGTGAAAAAAATCGCCGGAAACAATTTTCCATGCAATTTTCATCGTCACAACGAATCATTTGTGTCACAACTAATGCGATAAGAGTACGCGAAAATGTGTGCTCTTGTGTTGAACCTCTGCTCGTGTTATTTGTATCTCTTGTATTCGAAAATGTAGGACTGAGCGCGTTCATCACTTCCAAATGTGTATTTTTTTTCCTCATATGTTCGTTTATCTGTCTCTCGCACTAGCGAGTACCTTCTCTCGTCCCTCACACCTCGCTCTTCCTGCTCTATTTAATATCCCTTCGTTATCATTTAAATTTATTTCTCATTTTATGATTTTCTTTGCGATTTTCTCTCGGCAATTTGTTTAATTTCCCTCCTAAACCCGTGGTCGTTTTTCATCCCGGTCTGAATCGGAATCCGCTGAATCGTGGAGAGGCGGAAACTCTGGTACGGCATCGCGCTGCTGCATCCATCCAGCCCCCATCTTGCCCTGCGTGTAATTATTTGATATTTTTTTTTCTCTTCTATCTGGCTACTTTGTTGTTTTAATCCGAAAGGCTCTTGAATGAATTCCGAAGTGAAGCGGAGCGACCAAAAGAGCCCTCATCATTGAAAAATACTTCAGGACTCTCACGAGTGATTTTTCAAAAATTGTTCGTTGATAAAATATGCTCAATAAACATTTTCGAATTCACCAGAAACTCCACGTCCCGACGGAATTCAAATTTAGACCTAAGTCACTATCTATTCAATGATTTTTGTCCCAATTGCCAAAAGAAAAAAATGATGAGGTGTGAATGAAATAATAAAAAAAAAAACATTCGCTTGACAAACAACCAGAGGCTTCGAGGATTCATGGAAGAAAACAAATCCCAGTCTATCTCCAAATAGTGGAAAAAATGCCGGTCCAACCGTTGCTAGAGAACGATGCACGCACATTTAATGTGGTATCGAGCTCACATGCACTCATGCCAAAAAAACTATCTCAATAATGTCCTCTCAACTCTAGGTGTTCACAGTGTAAATGCTTTCTCTGCGAATCGGCAATTGCGCAGGAGAAAAAAAAAACTGAACAATCGAGTAACGAAAGCCAAAAGAGCGACGAGTGATTTGCATATGCACAGAGTACGCCAGGAAGACTTCGCAAAATACTTAATATTCATCATTTCCAGATATAATTTGGCGTGCTCTGTACCCAGCATTAAAACTATATACAAAAAAAATGTATTCACTGCACAAGTTTATATTATTCATCAGCCTAGGGCTCTATTCTTAAATCATAATTCTCATTTTTATTTTTTATAAATATATTCGATAATTCTCGTGTCTAATCTAGTTTCCACTATTGAATCAATTCTTATTGCACTTTTAATTGAGTTTGTTCCTAATTTAACGAGGAAATGTTCAGTAAAAAATCGTTGAAATAATCAATTGCCTCGTTTCTTCCCAAATTTAAACGATTCGACGGAGAGGGGGGGGGGGGGGGGGGGGGGGGGGGGATTAATATTAAACGTTATATTGCACTCTAATCGAACGTAAAACTGTCTCAATGCAGTACGAGATCCTTTCGATTTGATAATAAAAAGATTAATTTCGCATTATCCAACCCTACAGAGCCGACAGTGCTTGTTGCAACGGAGAGACTCCATTCGTCCTGTCCCGATGATTATTATTGGAACATAAAAGCCTCGTCGCGTCACTGCAAAATAACACGATAACCGAAATGATAAATGAAAAATGAAATACCATCGTTTGTTGATTTCCATTCGTTAGCTCTGAATTCTCATCTCATTCCTGTTAAACTTGCACTCAAATATTTTTAAAACTCATTTGCGTCTGCTTTCTATTCTTTGTTACGTCGAGGAATTAAAACAAAAATAATTAAAAAAAAAATAATACTACGTTGGACTAATTATTAAAGACTAGACTGTGCGAACTGTGCTTGTGACAATGTACCACGTTAATTCCCTAGGAGAAATAATAATTCGTTGCCATCCCCCATAAAACAAATAACACCGAGAATGCAGACTACTTTCTCTGTGTTTTATTTTTTTTTTTTATTCTTTATCAAGGGAAAGAGTGAAAAGCCAGTACAGAGGGAGTATGCAAATGAAGTCTAATAAATTTGGACTGAGCATAAAAAATGAAAAGGGTTCATAACTTTTTTTTATCTTTAATTTTGAACTCTTGAACTGTATTCAACTTTAACTTGTCAACTTTAAAAAAAAAAAACAGCAGACAAACCTGTGAATAATTATGATTTTTAATAATCTCCGTTGCAACAAACACAGTTCAGAGGGTTAGAGGCAAAAACCCAACTCTCCAAATAACTAAAAACCGCGTTAGACCGCCGATAATACATTTCCTAACTGTCATTAAAGTTAATCTCAAAGCAATTGTTAATGTTGCCTTAAAAAATTGTGAGTTATGAATAGGCCAACCAGTGAATAAAATCAACTAAATGTACGGAGTGGAGCTCATTTGCATGGGGCTTAAATAAAATCGCAAAGAATGAGGATGAAGGATGAAACAAAAAATGAAGGAAGGGGGAAAAAAAAACATTTCATTTCCGTGAGTTCGTTTGCCACGAGATGGTTAAATAGTGCAGTGTATTTCCGTACGTTGATTAAACCGGAAAGAGTTAAAGGGAGCAAGCCCCAGAGCTCGTTAAAGACGAGAAGCTTTTCGGTGGTACACCGAGTCACGAGTGTTTTTCAGAGAGCGGCGAATCCATCGATACGGGGAGAATTGGGGAAAGGGAGTTTGATACCTGAGTAAAAAGTGACTTTGGAAGTTCAATGCATACTAAGCGAGTTGGTTGTACTGTAGCAATGGTTGTTCTCTCTCAATATTTTTAAAAATATCATTTCATTTTTTTTTAATCAAATGATCTTCATAAATCTAATACAACAAGAACTCACTACTTTTTGCATTAAAAAAGCTCGAAATTTAAATTCTTTCTGGAGTTTTTGGCAATGGAAAAATGATAAATTGTTTCAATGTCTTCTGATCGTTTGAATTAATTAAAACTTTAACGACAACTGTAAATGGCTCATTCGATAAATTGAATTTACGAATAGTTAGAAATTTCGCACGAATTGAAAATTAAAAAATGAGGTGGTTTTCGATATTTTACAAGCATTTTCCAAACAATGGAAAATTCATCGATACGAGAGGGCGAATTGAGAAGAGGGGGATTTTGATACCTGGCTAAAAAGTGACTTTGCAACTTCAATGCATACTAAGCGACTTGGTTGTACTGTAGTCATAGCTGTTGTCCTCTGGCAACATTTTTAAACCCCCTCCACTCCGGAGTATTTCTTTCAGGTCCCTCTCTAAGCTCATCTTTATGGCTACCCCCCCATTGCAGCCGAGAAACAACACAACTTAGAGGGAATGGGAGGGTTTTGGTATTATTCAGCGAAGCACTACTGTCACGTTGTGCTTTCATAGTTGTACAAGAGAGGGATAAAGACAGATACAGGTACACACGGTTAATCCCACCAAAGTTCTGCAGATCTACGAGTTTGTGGAGGGATAGAGAGGCGGTGGATGATAATGCACATGCGTCTAGTAGAAATAAGAGTTACGTAGCTCGAGTATTGCAGTAGAAAATGTGAACTTTTCATGAATTTTTATTTAATTTCTCACATTTGACATCATTAAAGCCTTCCGAGGAAGCCTCATAAATAAATTTCAACACTTGAGCATTCCCACTGAGTCCCATTCCCACGCATATCTCGAGCCACGTCATCATCAAAACCCCAAGCATTCCGCAAATGTAATGAGCAATGATTGAAAATGTTATAAATTCATGACAAATTGACAATTACCTGATGCATTGGGTCGTAGCCCATTGAGCCGTCGTTGTAGGGTTGCGAGCCGTAATCACTCCCATTAATTCCCATACCGTATCCAGCCATGTCCTGCGGTCCACCTGGTGGTGCTGGTGACATCATCGGCGTCGGTGTACCCTGGCTGGCACCGCCCATACTATACGGCGATGCTCCTGCAAAAGCTGCTGTAGAAACCATCGCGGTGCTTACATAGATCGAGGGGTAGCTAACTATTTTTTTTCTACATAAAAAAAATCTCCCTTTCTCTCATTCATGAATTCTTCGTTTTTGTCATTACTTATTCTAATTTTTATCCAAAAATGATAAAAATATTTACAACTAGGGCTAAACTAATCTCATCATCAATTTCTTTACATCGACGGTAATTCAAATAAAAGGAGGTTCACCTCCTGAAAACAAAATTCTTCAGACATGATTTTCCCTAATAAATCCGGCTTTTTTACATAAAAATTTGAAATTCAGCCTTTTATCGAAAAATCGACTGAACAAAAATCTCTAATGGTTTTTTAGTTGTTTTGAATATGCTAAAATCCAATTTGTTCATATTTGGGCAAGAGACATTTCATCTCGACCATAAGAGACAAATATCCAACGAGAAAAATGATTTTTATTCTTTCCAATATCTCATTTTTACTCCCTCCATCTGAAGAACAACAGCTCATTAGATTTATCGGCAGGAGAGTAGAAACAAAGAAACGTAGGTAAGTGAATGAGCTGTAACTCACTTGCCAAATGATTTACGGTAATGAGAGTCACGCTACCACGGTACTACAGAAGAATTTTCCCATTTTTTAAAGAGGAAAGAACGAAGGATTCACAAAATGAAAATGAAAGAAGTAAAAAAAAAAGTTTGCAAAAGGAACAAACATAAAAATTCATGTTTTCGTAAGATAATAAATTCTCTACCCCCGAGAATACTATTTTTGTTGGTAATTCGTATTATCTACGTGGATAGGGTGTTTTTTTTTCATCCACTTGATTCTACTTTTCACAACTTACCAGCAGCTTTTTTAGCCGCGTATAAATTCGCTTCTTCCTGCGCTTTGCCAATGTTTTTCTTGTAACGTATCCTCTTGTTACCGAACCAATTAGATACCTGGAGAAAGAGGAATGCTTATTATTGTATGAATTTGATAATTTTCTTGAGTTTCTTCAGGTTTTCTAATAAAACAGAAAATAGAAGAATTGATTCTGAAACTGAACGAGTTTTTTTTTATTGCCTTTCGTTTCAGAGTCAGAATTTATTTGACAACTTTGTTTTATAGCTCTATTTTTTTAGATAAAAATCGTACAAAGATAATAATTATTGGGAACACTTGCAAGTGGGAGTTAATAAAAATCCAAACACTAATTAATCATAACTATATTTAATTGATGACTTAATCAAAATATAAATTAATTTACCTGACTGACGGTGATGCCACACTTCCTCGCAAGCTCCTCTTTTGCCTCTTCACTTGGATAAGGATTGCTTAGGTGTGAATAAAAATACTCGTTGAGTATCTCGGAAGCCTGTTTGCTGAAATTTCTCCGTTTACGCCTGTAAGCAGAAAGACATTAAAGTGAAGTAACTCGGAGATACTGCCTCGCACAAAATCGATGAAATTCAAAGACTCGTCAAATGTGAAGAAGAAACAAACCTGGCGTCGAGGAATCGACTCCTGAGAATCATAACTGCCTCGCAGGTCGACTGTTTGAGCTGCATCTGAATGCTGGAGAATTTTTTGTGAATAATCTGCACCATCCTCTCGATTTCCTTCGGGGTAATTGGCCTTGTGCGACTTTGTTCTCTCAGGAGATTCATCACGTGAGTTGTAAATTCATTGCATGCCTGTAAGCGCACATTATCTGTTGTAGCGTTTATTCTATCGCGACATTTTTGCGCTATTTTCAAGCGCCTAAATTTTAAAAAAATTAACCCAGTTCATCAAAATCTTATTTTCATTGAAGTTTAAAATTCATGTTGAATCTGTAAAAATTGTCATATTTCAGCCCTCGAAAATTACGGACACGAATTGATCCATCCAAAAAATTCTCATCTACCACAAAAAAAAAAAATCCAAAAATCCCAGCTAAAACTCCAACCCCCCCTCGAAAAAAATGCATTATTCGCAACGGCTGTGGCTTCCAAGGGGGAACAAGCTTGATACTCCTGGTTGATATCAGTATTCGAGACGACGTTGGGTAGCTTTTCCTCCGGGAAAGCGTGGATGAGGGGACGAGGATGGGGGCGAGCCACACCGGGGGTGGATGGAAAAGCGGATGGCTTGCAATTTCGGAATGGATTCCACTCTTGCGTCCCCCCACTTCGTACTAGGCAAGAACCCTATACTCCACAAACCACCCCAGAGGGTGGATCAGGATCGCTCCCGTCTGCTGCCCCCGGGAATGGCCGTAGGGTGGTGAAAACGAGAAAAAGAGGGTGAGATTGGATGGAATATCCCCTGCATTTTCCCCTCACTAGTCTCGCCTCTCTCCACTCGGTTTTTCCTCATCTTCTCGGGTTTTTCTTTTTCATCAAAAATTGACTACTCCAATGTCTTTAAGAATAATCGTTCGAGGATATAAATTTTCTTGATGCATGGAAATTGGAATTTTCACGTTTGATTATTTGAAACTGTGAAACTGTGGGGGGGGGGGGGGATGGCAGATTAGCTGAGGAATGCAGACACATCTAAATATAGACCTACATACTTGTTGGTGGAATTTCCTCGTTGGCGAAGCCACTACCCTGACGCAATATGTCCTGACTATTTGCGAATCCGATGAGTTTTCATAAGCTTGGAAAATCAACTCGCAATGGGTTTATGGTAATGGATTCTCTCTTGAAATTATAGCCAATGTTGCATTTTATTTTCATCGAGGATTATTAATTCTCATGTTGTTCTATTGAAATTCTACTAGTTGTTAGAGAGATATCCTCAGACCGGGAAAAATATATGAAATTACGTATAGAAATTGCGATCGAGATGACTTCAAGCTTTCAAAGAACATGGCTAAGGTTTCAAGAAGAAAATAAACGGGAAAATCAGCCCCTGAATTTATCGAACATGTCATCTGACCCGTTGAACTTTTGCCTCTTGTTTCACCCAACTCAATGGGGAAAAATGTTTTTTGTTATGTGAGGGGATCCTGGCGGATTTCGGGGAGGGGACAATGGGGAAAGGTGCCGAGATTAGGCGAACCTGTTTTATTTTCCGAGGGATATATTTCGTGTTTAGTTTCCCTCAAATGGGGGCTGTCAGCGACATCAGAAGAAAATGGAACGAATGAGACTATCGTCAAAAATTCAGGGAATTTTTCTTTTTCCTGAGGAAAATCTCAAGGCAATAGTTATTTTTCCTTTCATTTATCGTTTGCATTTGCATTAATTATTTGACAATAGAGGGGAAAGAGAGGAGTTATAATTGCTTGAAATTTAATTGAAACGCAATTTTTATTGAGACATTTTCTGCTGTTCAATCGTCGTCTCTCGTTTCACCCCTTCCTCACAAAATTCCATGCAATTTCATGCATTCGTGTATCGCTCTCACCCCCTCAATTTCCTCTATCGTTCCCCCCTGTAATTTTTCCCGAAAAATCTATTCTTATACTCTGAACCCCATATTTCCTCAGTAGTTTAATATTTCAAGTAAATTTTTTCTTTGCAAATTTTAACTGCTAGACATTAGTGCATGTATATTCAGAGGGGTTACGTGGGCGTGTTTACGACTAGGAAAAACATGAATACCGCTGACACTCGGGTGAGATACGAGGGGGGTGTGTACCTTCCGTCACGCAGGACAGAAAAATATTTTCCGCCTCTTGAAAAAGAGGATGAAAGAAAATAAAAAAAAGAGTTTTGATGAACGAGGGGAACAAAAAATTGTTTGAGGACACCCGTTAGGTGACTCTTGGCCTCTCTCGGTATCTGCAGTACAGATCGCACGCGATCGGCACCGAGAGGTACGTCTTCCGAAGACTGAGTTAATACTGAATTGTATTTGAATGTCGATAATTGAAGGAAATCATCACGTGATCTCCGGTTTGATGAAGGCAGTTCATGAATTGGAATGGATTCCCCTGACATTAACTATTAAATTAGATTTCAACTGGATATTATTATAATCACTAGATACTTCATATTAAAAAAAAATTATCTGACTAACTTGAACTTTCAATCAATTGAAAATTAATATATTTATGTAAATTTTTCTGATTTTTATTGACTTGGATAGAACTTCTAGCCTGAAATAGACAGTTTCCATTGGTTATCCATCAAATTCTACCATCTCAACGCAACGAAATAGTTCCAAAAAAAATTCTCCGCATCAAAATGAAAACTGTACGTCCCTAATAAAAAACAAAACTCCGCTATATTACGAAAAAAGAAAAAAAAACCTGGGGTTCTTACAATGATTTACCGCCAATGAACTATCCAAAAATGTTATAATTCACACGATAATACACGCCAACTCCTGCTGCCTCAAAACGAAACCAGAAAAAAAAAACTCAAGAGGAAAAGACAAATCAACCGAGGTTTAGCAAAATTATCTCGTTTGAAATGAAACCTTGGTTGCTTGGCTTGTCACGTGAAAAGATATCCCAGGTATGTATACGTCGAAGTGAGAGCCAGACGGCACGCGATACTCGTATCTCGTTGTTCCACGATGGCACGACACGCGAGATTTTACTTAGGCAAGCGCAAGCGCCGGTTCATTAGCACGCAAATCGTCGTTGCATTCTGTCTACCCTCTAACTAAAGCCCCCTCACCGAAAATTACGTTTTCTTATCGGTGGAATTTGTTCTGGCACCGGCGAGGGACTCACTAGTGACTTGAGAGCCCCCTAAATTCCGAGGAATAAATTCACGACGAAATAATCAACCATTTAATCAGGAAAAAAAAATAATAATAATTAGACGAGAGAAAAGAATTCCCCTCCGTCACTGACATTTCAAAGCTGAGGACTTGGAATTGAATGCACCGAGAGCATTCAGATCTAGTGGACAATGAGCGGACTTCTGATGAAAAGTCAGACCGTAAACACTACCTGTTCGTATTTCTCTAGTTCCTGATGATATATCTGTCGGATTTGAGCGAGCTTGGCACGATAATCCGAGTGCTCAATGGCATTGTCCGGCTGTCCTGGGGGTCCAGCAGCAGATGCTGCTGATGCAGAAGCCGCTGCACCAGCACCACCACCTTTTTCTGGTCCAGCTACACCTTCAGCCACTAGCATGTTGTCTAGCCTCATCAGTTGAGGATCTGGGGGCTCATCCTCTTGGGTATTTCTCAGGGAAAGAACTGTAAAAAAAAGCGTTGATAAATATATAATAAAGTAATTTTATAATAAGTATTATAAGATTTTTCTAGACATTAAATTATATTAAGTTGGGTAGTTTACAAAAAAATTCGATCAATCGTATCAAACACTTTTTTTCGTCGCCTGTATTTTATACATATTTATTTTTTTGTGTTTTTCTCCCAAAACCCAAAGAAAACAATTCAAAAGTGTAATAAAAGTGTAAAGTAATAGACAAGATCAAAGAAACAACAAAACAACGAAATGGATGAAAAACTCATTCCATCCCAGAATGAATAGTAAAAATAATACGAGTATTTGAAGGAAACTTGAATTTGAGATAAACGTTCCAATAAATGATAAAAAATAGAGAAGATTCACCAGAAAAATATCAAGAATCGACAGTCGTTTCACTTCCACGCCACTCGCACGTTTGTCGAATCATAAAAGAATCAATTTCACTATCCATCGAGAATGCCCTATCCCTTTCCACCCCTCGCAGTGTTTTCTCTCTGTCTTTTTTCTCATGTTCGAAATCGACATTCTATGGCGCTCTATACCTCCTCTTAGCGCTCATCTCTCTCCGTTCTCTTTGTCTTTTTTTTTTCAGAGTAAGGGTTTTGCTGTACGCAGTGGTTTAGAGTGGGTGGGTTTTCTCTATGTGCGGTAACAGCGGTTTTATTGTACTTTTACGGCGCGTGATGGAGCTGGACGAGCTATAAAAACGCTGGATGCTGGAGTTCCAGAGACCGCCGACGTCTTACCCGCATGGGCTATATACGCTAGGTTGAATATAGTGAAGCAGGCGTTCTCGATATTTCCTTGTATTTTCTCAGTAAATTCGTGGGGGTTTGAATTCGCACATTCGGTGGGAAAATTGTAATATTGCGCGGATCAATGGATATAGGGGTATCTCATATCGACGTCGAATAAACCAAAGACATTTTAATATATTTTATGCCATAGGTGCCCGTAATCACGCGATTCTAACCTCGCTTCGCTCGGTTAAATCGCGGATTACGGGCACAATGACATAAAATATTGT
>JAPYZN010001097.1:0-33056 GCA_030522865.1 Psyttalia lounsburyi
CCAACTCCCACCCACTCCCTACCCGCCGAAAAAAAAAACACGAAGACCACCTGGCGATTGGTCGACGAGTGGAGGCTCGTCGCAAAATAAACCAGAGGAAAATCAGCACTGAAAAA
This sequence comes from Psyttalia lounsburyi, assembly GCA_030522865.1. Lineage (NCBI taxonomy): Eukaryota > Metazoa > Arthropoda > Insecta > Hymenoptera > Braconidae > Psyttalia > Psyttalia lounsburyi. The sequence continues at coordinate 117 of JAPYZN010001097.1, forward strand.
AAACCTCACACTCGAGTTATATCTCCATCTGTGCTAGTGCCGCAGCCAAACGTACGTGTATTCGAGTTAAATTGAAAACCGGCCAGTGCACTCGTGGAGTCGTGCGTAAGAGTGTCTCCCTGGCTTGATTAAAATACCGAATAAAACCTTGGGATCTAGTGCATCGAGTGGCGAACGAAAAAGCCCACCAATAAATCACATTCCCAATGTTTTTTCTGTTTCCTTTGGTGCAGTGATATAACCCGAGTGAACGTGTAAACACTCGTGTTTTGCTGATGGATATTCAATAAGTGAAGTGGGAGGAAAAAGAAGAAAATATTGCCGCATGTTTCGTGAGCACGTGGGCCATTATTTCCAGAGTGTTTGGATCACTTGACCGTGATAAAACGTGATACTTTTGGGAGATTAAATTGCGTTTGAAAGCGCGGTATTTACGGCAAGGGTAAATGCATACGTAATAAACATAACCTTAAAATTATATTTGATGATGTTATTGAGTTTATTACGACGTAATTTCAACGGCAGTGATTGATTCATCTTTTTTTTTTGTCTTTGGGCCTCGCCTCATTGATTATTTATTAATTTAATTAGTTGTTTATCAGAAAATCGGAGACATTTTGAGTGCATTAAACAAACACGTTGCGTCATCTCGCTTATTCAGGAGTTGGGATTTAGGAAAGCAGTTTTTTGGGATTTGTTTAGTCATTGGGAGATGGGATGCGGCATTGTGAGGGGTCATTGGAAAATATTGGTGATGAGAGGAGTGGAGAGGGTCTCGGGGATTATCAATTGATTCAACGGCATGTGAGATTGTGATTTTATTAGTAAGTGCTGCGGTGGCCTTGTCGCTAATTTTGTTCGTAAAACGTTTAAGGGTCATCTTGGTTCTTCTTATTTATTTTTTTTAATTGGGGGAGGAGAATTGGTCATGATATGCGGTATCTTGTTTTCTTAACTTTTTAATTGTTTTTTTGTGGTGCAGGGGGGTTGATGAGGATTTTTTTGGAGATGTGGAGGACTAGGAAGCAATTGGGAAAAAGGGTTTTTGTGGAGAATTTTATACACTGCAAAAAAGATTATTTCAAATTTTTCGGTAGATTCGAGTCTTCTGAGGATTTTTGGGAAATTAGAAGACAATGGTTTTGTAGCCTTTCAGGAGATTCAGGAGATCATAGAATTAATTTTGTTAGAGGTGACAAGTCAATTAATGAGAATTAGGATCACGAGATCTTTTTGTAGTTTGCTTATTTTTCTACAACAAAAGTCTCTACATTTGTTTTAACTCTAAGTTGACTAATCTCAAAGATATTTAAAAATTAATCTTCATGATAATTTATTCAATAGTTGGCACTGGAATTGTGAATAGAAAAATTACAATTGATAATGACATGTACGACGTTTTTGAGTTGGGAATTTCATTAGTAATAGAAAAAGTATTCTGAGACTTTTTGCTATGTTGGAAATTTTTCCAAAATATTTTAAAAGTAATGTTGGATTTTTTTGAGAGGATAGCAACAAAAGATAACAATTAATTGTTGAATTATGTAGGTGATGATGAGTAATAACGAAAAATATCGGGAGTCTTTTTTTCAGATAAGTCTGTTGACTAGACAAATCTACCTCTGACCCTTCGGACATATCTCCAGCTTTGGAGATATCTGAGGAGCAATCTCCATGTGGAGTTCTTTGAATTAATTTTTTTTGAATTTCTGAATGAGTAAATGTCAGTTGATAAAGTTGAGATAATCAATTAGACGAAAGAGGCGTTTGAATATCAGGCATCGTAATGGAATGGAAAGTAATAGGATTGAGAAGTTCATACAAAATGTGCAGGAAGAGAATTTTTCGTCCACTTGGCAGATGCAAATCTTTTCATTAACACTTCAAAAGCTAATGGAGAATCTCAGTTTTCTACAAAGAGTTTTGTGGCACAGAAAAAAATATAATTTGAAAAACCAGTTTGCCTGGTTTAATCAACTTTGAATTTGTGTTATAGGAAAAAGTGATAAATTGATTTTCCATCATTTTATCAATTTTCATCAGGGGATAAGTGCTTTATTTCGATGCATTGTATCAACAAAAACTACCACAGTAGACCAATCAATATACAAGTAAAGTCATCTAAAAAATCTGTAAAAGAAAATCCTGATAATTTCCTCATTGATATTCTTAACACAATTCTCGATGCGTTAAATCGCGTTCCTCATGTTAATAACACGGAAAAAGATGGCGAATTATAAAGTAAAAATAGTACATAAGATGAGCAGCACTTTTTCACAATTCCCATTTTCAAGAATAAACAGTAATACTACATTGCATCTTATTTTATCAATTCCCGTCAAGAAATACCAATTTAATGTGGATGAATCTAATCGACTACGACTGTAGGATTACGACAAAAAGTCAATAAACAATTAAATAATTTGAAAAAATCCTATAGGATTCCCTTCGTCGGATTTTTTCTGACACTTTTGACCCCAAACTTCGTAGAAGAGCCCTTGTAAAATCCTGAAAGAAATCGTAGTCAACCAATAGGTCTTACTCAGAAAATAATTATCGACAATTATATAAAAAAAAAATGTTATGAACAAGGAAAGAATACGCCGAAAGCAACATGTCTTATTGCAATACTCCATTGAAAAAAGAGACGATAGTTTGTCATTTCAACTGCCCAATAATCTTAGTCAAGAAATTAATTCTCAAGTGGAATGATAATTATATGATAGCAATTTTGTAAATTAGGGACAATATATGCCTTTATAAACGTTCCTCTACGAGACAAGTTTTTATCTTGATCAGCCGGAGCAATTATTCACGTTTGATTTAGAAAATCGAAGCAAACAATTACTTTTTTGGAATTGTTCAATTAACAGTTTTACTGCCTTGAACAAAAGTTATTTAAGACCTTGCTCGTATTTCTCTCAGTGTCCAAAAAGTGTTAGAGTTTTCCACAGAATTTTTTATAGAAAATGTTATAGGATTTTATCAGGTGTAAGCGAATTCCATGAAAAATTTATTAAAACATTTTTTTAGTTCATGTATACCAGCGAATTCTGAATGAAACGAGCAATGTTAACGAGGTAGCCTTGAGGTGAAATGTCCCGAAGCCTGCCAGATAGAGTGGCAGGGGTGTATTATGCCCATGGCCTTTTCTGCTCGTCACATCCAATTGCAGCTCTTTCACTGGCAATTACAATCATTTTACTATGTTGGTGAGTTCAACTCAGATAGCTAATGCATCGTGAAACGTCGGCATACGTAAGGTGGAGAATTTATGAATTTATGCATGTGGAATTGGTTTTTCATTCTCAGTTATCCACTTGTGAATTTGCCTATGCCTGGCAATACCCCAAGGACAGTGATAAATCAAACAATTTTTGTTTCCAATGGTACGGAGAGTTCGTCACTTTATGTTCAGCAAGTCGTTTTGAGGACTGCAGTTGTACCATGGACCAACGACCTTGCCTTGTCAGATGCCTTTCGAGGGCCTCTCTACGAGGTCTTCAATCTTTTGGAGATTATACAGAATTATCAGGATGAAGAAACGTAAGAATTACGTTTTTTTTCCTCTTTCTATTTTGAATTTATACATTTTATCACTTATTTTGGAAATGTGACCGGCAAAATTCCAAATAAAATTTTTTAAAATGTAATTGTTGACTGTAAGAAAAAATGTAAGAAAATATTTTTTGTTATCAACATAATTATCAAAGAAACAAGCATTGGAATTTCTTTCATCATTAATCATTACTGATATGATGGATAATGATGGAAAAATGAGTGATTAAACGACGAATCATGTTTAAACGATTTTTTAAAATTATGCACGAAATTGTTGTTAACAAATGTCATAAGTGATTCTTTGAAAATTCTTTCACGAATTACAAGATTTTAAAAACAATTTAAATGTAAAAAATCAACTAATCTCCTCTTATTTTCAATTAAAGGTTGAAAACTCTTGGTCAAGTATGTTTACACATAGAGGCGGTAAAGAAGCGAAATGCCAATGCAAAAAAGCCCGAGATACTTCCGGAGTACAACTGTTTAATCCTGTCACCGGCAAATCTCTGGCAACAGAGCATCGAGCTATTCAATCAGGACAATGACGTAATTGGCACAATATTCTCATACCAGAATCTGCAGAAGGGGAAAATAAGCATAGCTGAGATGCTGTTCGGTATGAATCTTAAAGAAACCGGTGTCAAACGTTATCCTGTGCGTGTGAGGCAGAGAATACTCCAATACGCAGTTACGATATTTCTCAAAGAATACGATCCTAGGTAAATATGAGAATGACAACTCATCGGGCAAATATGTATGGTTCGACGAATAAATCAACAATGAAATAATGTGAAATCATCTCAAAAACGCGCAATGAAAAGCAAATAATCTTAAAAGGCACATAAGGCGCAGGATTTAATTGATTTTTTTTTAATTTTCTCCATTAATTTACGGATTGATTCATCACTTTTATTTGAGAAATTAATTTGTTCTAATATGATTTCAATTTAAAAACTTCTTCTAATATGATTTCAATTTAAAAACTTGATGAAACCCTCTCACATTATTTCAACTTTCCCCAGATTTATCGAGGGATTAAAAACGAGATTGACAACGTACTACTCCCTCCACCAGCCCGAGAAGACAGAGCCACCCCACCAGCCAGACGAGGCCCTCCACATCTTCTATCCAGGTGAATTCAACTACAACGACTTCTTCCCCCTCATGATGACGTTTTTCGCCCTCTTCGTGTATGTCTACTTCTCGGTAAGAAAGATCGAGCTGATAAAATCCAAAATTGGAGTTGCCTTTAGTGCAACAGTCACTGTGATATCATCTCTATCGATGACAGTTGGTGTCTGTTTCTTCTTCGGTCTGACTCTGAGCCTGAGTGGCAAAGAGATCTTCCCCTATTTAGTGGTGATAGTGGGCCTGGAGAACGTTCTGGTCCTCACAAAAAGTGTCGTGAGCACTCCAGCCCATCTGGACGTCAAAATTCGAGTTGCCCAGGGTCTCTCGAAGGAGGGATGGTCAATCACGAAAAATCTACTGACAGAAGTGACGATTTTAACAATAGGACTGTTCACTTTTGTCCCAGCAATTCAAGAGTTCTCGATTTTTGCTATTGTCGGTCTTCTCAATGATTTCTTCCTACAAATGGTCTTGTTCTCGACGATCCTCGCCATGGACATTCGAAGAATGGAACTCTCCAGTGATAATTCACGATTTCAATTTACTCACATTGCTGCTATGAGAAAGCAATTTACGACGACTGTTCCCAATAAGAAACCAAATTTCTTCAGATCGAAGTCTCATCCCAGGCTCAATGGAATGACTGGACCGACCAATGTCATTGCTCCAACTACTCAGAACACTCAGACTTTGGTGAAAATACCGAAACGGCTGAGGCTTGTGCACTTCTGGGCGAGGACGAGGATCTTTCAGAGGGCCTTCATGGTCTGGATGGTTGTCTGGATAAGCATGATTATTTATAACTCCGGAATCATTGAACATTTGATTCATCTCAGCGATACCTTGAAGCCTGATGGAGAGATTGAGAGCTATACGGTTGATAGACCGCAGACACTCAGGAGTTATGTGGAGTTTAAGACGATGAAACCTGTTGTAGTTACTGTCTCTACCAGTCCATCTAGTATTGTTAATGAGGTAAGTGGGAGTGAAAAACGAATTTCAAGTTGAGGGTTACGATTGCAAGGGAAGACCCGAGGTATTCGGATTGATTTTTTGGAAATGGTTCATTGAGCTGTGAGAGTTCTGAATTGATATTTTCAAAAATACGAAACTTTTAGAGTTGGAAATCTCAGTTTAACATTTTTTAAGTCACCAGTTGAGGCCTTTGAGACATTTTGACTTTTAATGTTAGACTTCAGAATCTAAATTGCAAAATCTATCTATCAATGTAAAGGTATTAAGTAAATAATCATGTTCTTCTAGCTCTCAATGCTTAAAAAAATTAAACCCTAGTCTTCCCCGTTCTACCGTAGTTTAAAGTAGCTATCTCGCAAAGGTTATACAAAAAGTAACGTCAATGGGAAGAACAAAAAATTGTTGACCTCTTCTAATATTCATGAGATATATTTGTCGTCATCATTGTGACGAGAAAATAAAGAATGACATTCGACAGGCAAACTTAGAGTTTAATGAATTCCTATTTTTTACAGCTCCACAATGCAAATAACATAACCGAAGAGTTGAAAAAACTCCGTCCAGTCGACTTTCCACCATGGAATCGTCTCTCTTTGTATCACTGGTCCTCCATTCTCGCGATGTACAACATCTCAACCGCCGGTGAGCAAATAACCATCCTACCAACCATAAAAATATCCCACCCGGTGAATCCTCAACTATCACGACAAATCAGCAATCCAAATGACGTACAACATTTTCAATGGAAGAGCTTGGCAACAGCTGCCCTTGATCCCCTGGACTTTTCAGGTATGTTTGACGTACTGACATGATTTATTCAATATCTTGTAAAGAACTCCCATCAGTTAAAAGATATTAGAAAACTCATTGATGATAAGAAATCATGATAAGTTGAGTGGTGAAACAGTTGAGCCCCCGGTTACCTGTTTTGTATATATTTTTTGAGCATATCTTGGTAATACAGAATTCCATGGATTATAAACACTGTCTCTCGATATTTTCGCCTAAATTAGATACTCTAAATGAAGGTTTCAAAACTTTTTTACATACTAAATGTTTTCAATGAGAAAGTAGCATATTTTTTTACCATTCGTTTTATGCACAACGCCAACGGACATCTGGACCCTCAAAAATAATTCAATTTTTTAAATTAAATTTTTCTAAGACTTAATACTTTTATAATTGAAAAAAGCGAAGGGTTACCGTCGTTCGAAGATGTTGAATATATTTATGAAACTTAGAATCGCTAGATCTGGCGACAATGCAAAAATCGAGTGGTTCTGGTACCACCGACGACGTTTTGGAGATAGCAAAAGAGTCCTCTTGACTATGAGCATTTCGGTAATTGGGATGTATATTGACTCAACGCAACTTTGCTAGGAAACTGACTGGATTCATCACTTAGTGCCTAAACTAAGTATAATCCACAATAAAATCAAGGCGGACACAATTAGGTGAATAGTTAGGTGGGTGGGAAATGAACACCTTTGAGCACCAGGGTGCACCTTTTGGGGTTCATTCCAGCCGCGTCCCCGTCGCGAACCCTGGGTAACGCGAAGTGCTGGAGAGGTTTTGTTATACCTTTCCACACGTTGAATCGAATTTAATTAATTTATTTAATTTTTTTTTAAATTTATATACCTTCAGTAGGGAAGGAGTTGGGAAGGATCCGTACATCTACCCCAGCATACTGAATTTCAATTCATTATGTCTTGATTTTATCAATTCATTTAAAGGAACCAGCGTTCCGTCACCAGAAAAGTTATTTCCCATCACATCCCAACTATATTATAACCACTTTTATTCCGTTTTCCAGTTGTGAGTCGGTATAACGTACTATTACCAGTATTTCAATATCTACTTAAATATTGCTTTCAAAGTCGGAGTAGGTAGTACCGATCCTATGGGTATTTTTGTTTCCTGTATACCCAAATCTGGCAATTCTGGTTGCACTTTTTAAGCCCCCCTCCCGCAAACCAAAGCCGCCAGATTTATCTCCCGCCTTAATTTCAGACATCGAAGTTCCACCCAGATCCGAAGGTCGTGGTTTCAACACAGACACTCCCTTCGTCCCCTCCAGTCCTATGGAGATCTTCCTGGCAGCCCTTCTCTGCTTAATAAGCATAATAGTAGTAGCCTATACAATGGTAGTTCTCTATCGGTGTATTTGCACGCGCAATTACGCCGAGTGGCGAGCAAGCTGGTATCAGCAAGAGAAACCACAGGACTCATCCACTGAACTAGTCCTCGAGGCTCTCCCCATTGTTCTTGAGGGTCACTCTCAGGAGGTCGAGTGCATCGCCACAGACGGCGATACAATAGCTAGCAGTTGTCTGGCTGGCCACATAAAAATCTGGGACGTTACCACTGGCGACATGCTCGCCCACATAGACCGAAAGAAGTTCTTCAACTGCAGCCAGAGAGACTTGATCAATCCCACCCCCGACAACGACGAATTGATGTCGGATTACGAGAGTGGATCGCCCCCGTCACGAGGAGAAATGGAGAACAACTCATTTGGACTCTACTCGTCACCTGGAGGACGACAGAAGTACTCGCCAGGAGGAACATTTCACAGATCATCTCAGGGACGAAAAAGACACTCGATGAACTCGTTGGACTACGACTACCAGATCAACGATTACTCAAGTGACAAGAGAAAGAATTTTGGGAGAAATCTCAATTCCTTTGAATTCCCCGATCTCAGGCCATCGATCAACACAAAATTCTCGGCGATGACATTTCAACCGAAGCAGGAGTTCTACGACAGGGGTTTTGATTTTGGTAATGATTATAAACGGCTTTTTGAACAGTTCAGAAGTTCCACTGATGATGTGAACAAGTCTGAGGAAAGTGAAGTGATGAATAGCTGTGGAAGACTTGGGAAAATTGAGTTGAATGACAGTGCAACGTCGTTGAGCACTGATAGAACAGTGCAGATTGTGCAAAATGTTGCGCCGATTTGGTGCATTGATTATCAAGAGAATATTCTTGTGGTGGGTTGTGCCAATGGGGTTCTGGAGTTCTGGGAGGGAAGCACCGGACGCTTCAAGTGTTTTTTTGATGATGGAAGTGGACTGGGGATATCTTCAGTGAAACTTGTAGGGTGCAGGGTTGTGGCAGCGAAATTGAATGGGTCGGTAGATTTTTTGGAATTGGAGAGGTACAGTGAAGGACATCAGATTGACTGGGGTTTCACGTCTGGGAGGAGGACACATGTCAGGACTGGGAGTGCTGGGTCTCCCATGGATATTGGCGGGTTTCCAAATGTTGAAGAGGATTTGAGATGTCTCAAGAAAGGATCACATAGGGCTCATCAACAGGCTATCACTGTACTTGATAGCGAAGGGGGACGAGTTCTCACTGGCAGTCAGGATCATACGCTCAAGGTTTTTAGGTAAGTGAAGAATTGTCTGAGTTGGTTTAGGGGTTAAAGTTTTTTAAAATCTTACGGCGGACGAATACTCGCTCATGGGACGGTTCATGAAGTGACATTGACATTGTATTCGTTCGGTTCGTCATTAAAAACATGAGTTTTCAGTATTTTTTCAGTAAAATATTGATAACGTTTCTGGGGCTTTTCAACTACGATGAACATCAATATTTTTTTGCTTCTGGGGATTCACAATTTCTTAATTTATGATATCTTATTCTAGGCTAGAGGATCAACAACCTCTTTATACTCTTCATGGTCACTGTGGTCCCATTTCCTGTCTATTTATCGACAGGATGAGTCCCATGACGTCTGGCAGTGGTTCCCAGGATGGGCTTCTCTGCGTCTGGGATTTATTAACCGGTAAACTCGAATCGTTCAGTAATCAATCGTTTATTTACTTCTTTAACAAAAAAACTATCAAAAAATTTAGCAATCTCACTTCTCCGCTCGCACAATATCCATTGAGTCTTAAAAATTTTTGAGAAACCCCTCATTAAAGGCAAATTCTTCTAGATTTAATTTTTCAGCCTATATTTGCAAGATAATTTGTAGATTTATTCTACATTGTAATTCACTCGTGGTCTAATCTTTGAATTGTATCAAATAGTTTCTTCCAACGAATCAAAATCAATCCTCTTCAATTTTAGGAACGTGTATGTACAGTATACATGCACACGATGGAGCTGTAGCAGCAATAACGTGCTCAGCCTCTTACGTGATTAGCATTGGCACAGACGAACGTCTCTGCGTTTGGGAGAGATTTCAGGGTCATCTACTTCATGCCCTACCGGCTCACAGGGCAGCCTATAGTCTTCAATTAGTCATGCTAACACATCAATTACTCATAACTAGTAATCAGGTCAGTAATTAAACTAGCACAACCTCAAAATCGTAAACTAAAAACCGGGGAATAAAAAGAATACTTGCAAAAAATGATGTTTATCACTTAAAATGTACTATTACTTGTACAGTACTTGCAGTTACAACAGTACATCAGAGTTGGTATACAAAGTATATATTCTTTTAGTCTCAACTTCTTCATTTTACCTTCAATGTTGAGAGGAATGGCTTCAGTGTCGAATTATTTCAATTATTGTAGGTCATTTTAGAGGAAAAATTTGGAACCAATTTTCCTAGGAATTTCCAAGAAGTTTTCGCTCACCTCGTTAATGCATATAAAAATGATTCTTAAGTATTATTAAATTAGAATACTATAGTTAAAAAATAATTTTAATAATTTGATTGTGAATTTTTCAGGGCTCCCTCGTTGTTTGGGACGTGAGAACTGGTGAACCAATGAAAGAAGTACGACTAGATCACAAAGACAGTTGTGTTTACGTTAAACAAATGATTGCACTTAGGGACAGCATTGTTTGCGACTTTGGTCGACAGCTGCGTATAGTCAGGTTTCCCTTAGTCTCTGATAAGTTGGACTGAACAATTTTTATCTATATATTTTATTAAAAAGAAAGTAAGAAACTAATGTACATAGATCATTTTTAGACCGTATAATTTTTTAACACAAGCATTGCTTTTATTCTCTACACACCTGACGAGATCCAAATGTATACTTGAAAATTAAAAAAAAAATAACGAAAAATTATCAGAAAAATTGCTGAACTGTACCAAAAAATCACATTTTACTGTGTTTCTTCAACTGAAAATATTACCTAAATCGTTCACTGACAAAAAAATAGATATTTGACAAATCCTTCTTGTTTATCATAAACATTATAAGTTTAAATTTACAAAAAAATAGCATTTAGTGCTGACCATTTGAATTTTCCATTCACTAATTCCCTGGAACAAACGGAGGGGCAGATAATTTGTAGATATATGTCCACAAACACTTTCATCGTCAAACGATGTGTCTGAATTATTTTTCTTACTTGATAATAAATAACAAGCAATTCAAAATTGCGTATGAAGACGAGAATGCTTGAAGATTTTATATGAATTTAAAAGAATCTAAAATTATATTTTGATAAGGATTAAGCTAAGAATATACCGAGGTTCTGTAATTAGTCTTAAAGTAAAGATTAAGGTATTAAGAATAAATTGTATAATGAATTATGAATGAAAATATACTTTTAAACGCATGGCAATAGTTAATCGATGAGAGTTATCTGGAAATTCCTGATTTTGTGGCTGAAATATGACAAAAATCATTTCGATTTTAGACTGAATGTAGAGTCAAAGATGGGCGAGATAACGGAAAAAAGAGTGAATTGATTATTGTCATCAATCGCTGTCATCGATACGAGAACATTTTTTTTTACTGAGAAAACAATATATTTCGTAGAATTAATATTTTCATCGACCAAAGTGTATGTTGAATGAATGTACTCGAGAAATTACGTAATTACTAATGTTTTTAGGTTTTAATTTTCATCAATTTGTTTGTCAAATCAGTTACAGACGGCCCGCGTAAATTTTTCTATTTATTAGTTCAACAATAAATTTAGATTATTAATCATTAAATTTGTAGTTATTTATTTTTTAACTTGCAATTGAATTTTATCTGGAAATTTTTCTGTTAATAAAAATGTTAATTTAGTGCTGAATATTCATATTTTCATTGCAAATTTAATTAAACTCATTATTTTTTTTACTAGGATTTCAGCCAGAGTATAGTATCTAAAGCTGCCCGACAGATTTTCATCCGAGTGGAGACATAATTCGTCAAATACCACTCGTGCTCATGGTATTACTTCTGAAAAATTTCTCGTTCCTTGCAAATAAAAAAATTGGAATTTCATTGAAATCTATCCATGATAGGGAATTTCTTCCCTCAAAGAGTTTTAATGGAATCGGCCTTGAGTGAAATCCAAATGAGAGGCTTAAATTTTCCCTTCAAAAGGTGCAATTTTTTTACAAAATTAGCTCGATAATATTGTAATCAATAAAAAATGGGAGAATCATTTCTCTTGGAGTTTAAAATTTACGCACATCGAAAATATCCTTTTTTACAAAAAGCATCCACCGATCATCTAAAGTTCGCGGAAGATATGCAAGGGCACGAAATCTCGATAAAAAAAAATCGGAAGATAACGTTTATTCCGGGATAGCAAGGAAAATATTATGAAATGAAATGCCGTCAATTAGATGAAGGTAAATGTTTTAATCTTAATCCAGAATTGGTGTCAATCGGTTCTGAGGATACAGAATGAATCCTCATTACCGTGCGATTAACGAGAATGACGACAAGTGACACAGCCACAGATGATTTATGCTTCATACTCGGTAGATCGGGAACTCTAATCAAAGTAGGAAATTTTATGATAACCTCAGGCTGATTAAGATAATCGAAATTTTCCATTTTCGTCAGCAGATTCGGATTGGCGATACATCTGTTATCTGCTCAACCGATGTTTTATCGGGAGAATCATCTTTGCGGGTAAAGCGACAATTTTGTTGTTGTATTGATCCTAATTTTGTAATGAATTGGCTCAATTATAAAAGCTTTTTAATATTAAAATCCATTACTAGCGCGTACTTAAAAAACTGTAATTAAAAAAAAATTGGCAGTGTCATTCTAACAACATTTCACGGAACATCTTGTCCTTAAAGATATTTTAAATAAATAAAGAAAATTATTCGAACCCTAACAAAAAATTTATTGCGACGAAATTTGATATGACTTCGAAGAAATTGGAATGGAAAATAAATTGTTAATAGATCAGTGATATTAATGAATTGCGTCACGTCAGAATCAAAAGATGTCTCATCAATTTTCGGTTTGATTAATTACGTCAAAAAATTGTTTAAATCGATTCGCTTGTGGAATTATCCCAGAACTGCTGTTTTTTATTTTCCAGTAAAAGTGATAATGTTTTTTTCACTATTAATCATCTTACCTCCGCGTCTCGCGTCATTCGGTGATCCTTTCGAACGAATCCGGACAGATGTGGTTAAGATTACTCATGCATAATGCAAATAACAATCTCTGACTTAATTGGAAAGTATTTAGACCGAATTATGGATCTTTACCCAAACACCAAATCAGAATCGACATAATTTCAATTAATCACCTTTATCGGTTCATTTTTAATGAAAAAAATAAGAATTTGCATTTGTAAATAAATTCCACGTGCGAGTCCTTTCGTAATATTCTGCTCACCTGAACTTTCTAATCACTGCACCCGACGAAACCACCAGATGAAATGACATCCTCAGTTCCGACTCACCTTCAACTCATACAGATTTTTGCAGCAGACGTGAGAAAAAATTGTGCACAAAAGTAGACCAGAAAAACAATTTTTAGGATTAGTGAATCGCGATAAAGACGAGTTGTAGGAGGGAGTTAGCGGCTGCAGGAGGGAGTGATTGAAAGTACAAATGCTCGCAGCATGCTACTGGCTAACGACAATAGTAACCGGCAAGTGAGTGTTCAGTTCGACGGAGAAGGTACACCCGATACTTTTGAATATTAATTACAATCCGTTCAAGTTCAAGACAATTTTCCGTGGATCTGTCCTTCAATTCGCAAAGAAAATCGTCGCAAAAAAATCAGTTTGGTGGAAAATGTATCGGTAGTGGATTGACTCTTACCTCAAATCCGAAAAATATCAGCAGTGATCAGGGCAAACCGTCCATAATGACGGACACCACTGACGTTATGAGGTATATTTTCATCCAAAAGTCAACAAACATGGAAATAAATTTACGTAAAATTGGCCCGTTGGGCATATCAATATTTTCTGCAGATGAGACTGGATATTTTTCTTTTCTGCAAGGTGTATTTGTCATTTTCTTATTTTTTATCCCGCGTCTCCAGGTGCCTCATTACGCAAATGAAAAAATGTTAATCATCGGTTACATTGATAACAAATCCTACACATTCCTCATATTTTCTTCTATTAATTAACATTCGCAATTAATTCACATTCATTTCGAAATTAAAGCCAAAGAATGGTCAGTAGCTTCAGTATTTTAATTCAGTAAATTATCAAGGGTTGTGCACACCTTAAGACTGTTTCATTTAAAAAAATAAGTGGGTTTTAGAACGATAAATACAGGGGAAAAATACGAGACGAATTGATGATCAATCAACGTCAGGTTTCAGACACATTACCTGAAATAATAAAAGATTCAATCCCAATATCTCGAGAATATGAACTGTTTTTTTTTATTTTACTTTCAATTTCTTGAATAGTAAAAAAATTTTGATTTTTCATTTTTTTTAACCAAATTTGCTGCAATTTTGAGTGCCTGTAATTGTACGGACAATAACAAACAAGTTGTCATACAACTCATTTCGTGCCAACAAATAATTAGTTGAAGATTACCCAAAAAGAAATTAATTGATTCGATTTTAAGTCATAAGATTGCCATCATATGATAATTTTCATTGCATTTGAAAATTTATCTCTCGCCTGTCATTATTGGATAGTCAAAACGACTACTTTCCATGCCTCGTTCCGTATAAAAAGACGATTTTTCGAGACAAAAATACCAATCGGAATATCGAATAACCGAAAAGTAATTCTAAAAAAGACACTCATTGTTTTACATAGAATCCAATTTAAAATGAAAATAAAATAAAATAAAAATTGATACTGTCCAATTTTCACTGGTCACACAATGTGAGAAGCCTCCTGAATTTTTATTTGATTGCGATTTCGGGAATACGATAAGCTGGAGTCAGGATCAGAGAGTCCGAGTGAAAGTGATCCGTCGTCAGTTGGCATTTAGCGCGCGTATGTTAGGTAACTGAAGACCAAATTATACCTGACTATACTACAGAAAAATGGCCAATTGTCTAACTGGATGATCGGGCATTACAAACCGATTCAATACGTCGGTATTCCCATTGGTATTCAATACTATTTGACGCTTGTGCACTACTTCACATTCATTATATGCATTTTTGAAATACAAATTGGGTGGGATTCATTTGTTAGTAGTAATTTGTGGGGTTTTCGTTTGAATGGGGAAGAATAATATTGTTGCGTAAATGTAATTTATCGCTTGCGCGAGCCCTCCAGTTTTCATTTAGTATTTTCAGTTGTGAATTCGCAGTTCCTAGAATAATCATTAGTGCTAATTACCGCAATGGAGCAGGTGGTGTCGGAATAGAAAAATTGATCAAGCATTTGTCAACACTGCATTTTATCCCAAATGTGTCAAAAAAAATGAAAACGGTTTCTCTGAGAATTGAAAAATCAAGGATGCCTAAAAAATTTGAATACGTGTTCTTTCCCGGTCAAACTCTATTTAAAATTTGGAGAACGTTCAATTTTGAGAATTTTAATTGTCCTTTCCATTTTGGAATTGTAGAAAACATTTTTTTATGTGAGAAATAAGGAGGTATATTATTACGGTATACATTTTTGTCGATGTTACCGTGGAAAGAATAATAAGCAGGTTCTATTAAAAAATAAAAACCACATCAATTTTGATCTCGCAATATGAGAAAATAAAAAAGATAATTTTAGATTTCATTGACCGGATACCATGTTATTCTTCAGCAATCTTCATTCAACTCGTCATTGGACGGTCCGTCATTCCATCTTATCATTAAATTACTCAAAATTTCAACAACCGCCCGGCAATTTTGCGTTTCAAAACACTTCCTCTCGGTATTTAAATCAAAATAATTGTTCATGATGCAATGCCAACGACGACAATTTGAAGTATCTAAACTGACAATTTAATCGTATAATTAGTTCGCCGAATTAATTACAAGCTTTATGATAATTGAATATTTCTGCAATTGTTTCTATCTTCTTGAATTCTTCATTTATTCCTCGGTTCTAACTAAAAGTGAATTTATTAATATGTTTTTTTCTGGGAGATCTACCTAGATGCTTGAGAAGATTTAAAAAATTAAAATTTATAGATTTACTTATGTATTTTCCATCGCCGATTTCGATGAAAAATACTGTTTGATTTTTTATCAAATATTTTTATCGAAAACAACGCGTAGATAGGTAGTAGAATTCACTAGCAAAATCATCCAAAAACTACTAAACTGAAAATTCAATAGAATTTTCTAGAAAATCCACTGTATTTGTCGATTACATTATTTCAAGTGCGGGAACGTTCAAATTGAAATTTCGCAAATTGCAATTTTTCAGTGATCATAAAGTATGTCAAATATTTTTACAGCAGGAAACGTTGGAATATTACCAATATTTGTACAAATGTTCTCGTAAGGTCTGAAGTTACATACTTAAAGAAATAAGTACATCGCCAGAATAAGACGTAAAATATGAGTAAAAGTTGTTGTTGTTCTGTCATAAAAATTCCACGATGTTTTCCGGGAATATCTTTACAAATTCATACCTCAACCAAACCGAGCGAATTTGTCAGGAAATACTATTCAATCTCAAAAAGAAAAATAGGATGAAGAAAAGCATTGGGAAATTTGAGGCATGCGAATGCCATAAGAAAATATCTCAATGGAATAAGTTCTATGGAAAAATATGTTTCTATTCAATATTGTCTATTGAACTTGTCAATAGAAAAGGTAAAAAATTTAATAAAAAGTACATCAAATAAAATTGCCTTATGAATTCTCCCGAATTTTCAACTGTAGCCAATCGTCTCTTTAACAAAAATTACAATTGTAATTACAATTCTGTAGAAAAAAAAAATTGACAACAATAACGAAAAACTAGGATTAACAATTAAATTTTTATGAGTGCTCTTACGCTACGAAGGACGACTTGACTGGCTTGTAATTAATTGGCACGAGAGAGATAAACAAGTAAAACATTCTAGACTGACACAAGATGTCTAGATATGTACACTTCACTGAGGCGAATCTCTTAAGCGCAGTGACAATAGTTCAATGAATCAGGTGTCTTTGAACCCATTCCTCGTCGACGATAATGTTTGATATCATGATAATATCAATTGATAATCGCATGTTTGTAAATAATTGTTCCTGTATTAATCAATATTTAATTGCCACTATCGTTGTCACTAGAAATATGAACAATTGGAAAGCAGAATTTCTGAGAATGGAGTCATAATTTTCGCAAACTGACGGTTGCAATTAAAATATCTACTTTGCATAACTGAAAATAAATTTTCAAAATATTTCGAGAAAATTGCAATGACCTCCACTAACTATCCGATTAAAAAATCTAAGGAAACGCCAGCGAAAGATGTGTAATTAGGAAATTTCTTTCGAAGATTCTCTATTACAGGCAGAATTTGATTAAAAGAATTAAACATTTCGTTCAACAATTTTATGAACATTCTGGTAGAATTGTATTTGTTTTTTTGTCAAGACGCCAAAACTTAAATGAATATTCTAATCACTTCTCCTCTTTCAAATGTCTCCATCATATGAGAGAAAGACCTGACACCTGTCGTTTGCAAATTACCAATAATTTGATCACAAAAGTAATTCAAGGTTCCCATCCCTGAACTTTAACAATTATTACCTCGTGTAATTCAGCATCATTGCCGCTGAGTGAATCATCTCGTTTGATTGAAAAGTATTTTTAATATTAAACTCGATCGGCCAAAGGAGGAAGAATAGGAAGTGGTCATTCCAATTCAATCAAAGAAGATAAAATAATATCAAGACGTACAGAATTTCTGTCAGCTGACGTACGTACACTGTCAGGATGACTCATTTATCGAAATCGAGGTTCGTTAACTATTAACAATGGTCGAGTTCAATGTGAGCAATCAAATATTGATTCATTAAAATAAGAGGAACAATTCCCACAACAGGCCTATTATCACAAATTACGGGAAATGACGTTAAAAAACATCAAATTACTTCGGATTTTTCTGCAAAATTTTCACATTAAAATTGTAGAGAACGTCTGAATTTTGTGATCAATTTCAGAAACATTACCTTCCAAACAAGAATCTCCATCGTATTAATTTAGTTAATTTTTTTGTGCATTTCCCCTAAACTCACGGACAGATATTTTGTATAAATTATTCATTAAAAACTAGTCTCTCAATCGATGATTTCCTCGCCATTAAAACGAGATTAATAAATCAATCAAATGGAAAAGGACAAATTCCAAGAAATATCTATATTGAATGCCATTTTCTTCATCATTTTTCTCCACTTTATTTATCGGCGCAGAGATCTCATCAGAGATCTCAGAGATTTCATCTGTGACTAATTAAAATGTGTGAGATTGATCAGTTCAATACGCTATTAAAAAAATAAGGAATGAAAGAGTCACAGGGAATTTTGAAATTTGTCGAAAAAATCAGATGAATGCCAAAATTCTGGATAGAATAAAGAGAAATACGTGTGATAGATCATTGAAAAAACCTAAACATCATAACACTCAGGATCAGGTGTTACATATAACACAATGTCTGGCTCCGGCAATTTGAGAGACCGGTTTACGCATCGATTGCGTCACGATTCTCACACGATATTATTCCTCACGCCTTTGATTCGCGTAGTTCCCAGATGATCATGGGACGATTTTCACATTTACATCTGCAAATTGCATGGAGATATCTGAGGATGTACAGAGTATAATATTTTTTCCATTATCTTCAGACACGTATTGAGGCAAAAGAATACATACATTGAGATTACGAAATGAAAAAAGAGCTGATTAACGGATCAGCCTTGAGGCGCTTTATGAGGCGTAATTTAAAGGATTAAAATATCGCCTGGTCAATTATACACCAGACACAAGTAATTCACCTGATTCACTTTCTCTTTGATAAACCAAGAGTTTATCGATTCGAGGGGGGAAGGAAACATTGAAAAAAAGATTATTCTACGAAATGTTCTTTTTGCAATACCTGCCCAAAAAGTTCACTTTTCGTGCGTAAAGTGGTACTTTTCCGCACAGTGTGCGTAAAAATAAAAAATCGTGCGTAAAGTGAAACTCGTGCGTAAAGCTTCGCTTTACGCACTCGAATTTCACTTTACACACGATCTTGACTTTTCCGCACTCCGCACACATTTTTCGCCTCGTGTGATCGCCTAGCACTCGTGGCTGGCTTCGCCGGCCACTCGTGCAAGCGATGCACAACTCGTGCGAAAAAGTGCTACTTTACGCACTAGTTGCACAATATACTATTTTAACGAAAAAAAGTCAATAGAATATAATTAACTTAGAGCCTGGAGGCGAAAAGCCAAAGAAGAATCGTATTTTTTTGCAAATTGCTCTGACATTAAGGTGATTTGGTGGTCTAGCTAGAAGCTCATAATTATTTTACATTTTTTTTTATATCAAAATAATAACCAAAACTTTTGAAACTTTGATGGATTATTTTATTAATATTTAAGTATACAAAAATCACAATTTAAAATACAAAAAATTATTTTAACTATTTGAAAGATGGCGTTGAAGTCAATCCTCTCAAAAAAAAAAAGACCCCGGGTGGCGCACGATGATTTAGCTGTTCTACTGGTCTGAAAGTAAAAAAAAAACGGATTTTTAATTATTATAAATACATTTGTCGCAGGAGATAGAATGAAAAAAAAAATTTGAAGAAGAAATGGCACGTTGTTGAAATTTGTAGCAGGAAAATTTCAGTTTATTATTCACGTTGTGCATGTAAAAAGAATATAAATATTCAACGCAGAAATGTTTTTTAACTCCTGCGATAGGTATTAGTGTATTAAATAATGTGTTAAAATTCGAAGTGATTCTATGGAGTAGTTTTTTTTTGCCTGCGCCAGGCAGAAAAATTGTATTTCTCAAGAAAAATGAAAATGGATTTTAACGGATACTTACGATTAATCTGCTATTCCAGGACCATACAATATCCCTTCAGTCCTTTTAAACTCTTCGAGTTCTTCTGTTTTTGTTTTTTTACGAGCTGATCTAGCTTCTTTGGAGTCACTCGGACTTTGACGATCGGCC
Organism: Psyttalia lounsburyi; assembly: GCA_030522865.1. Lineage (NCBI taxonomy): Eukaryota > Metazoa > Arthropoda > Insecta > Hymenoptera > Braconidae > Psyttalia > Psyttalia lounsburyi. The sequence goes on from JAPYZN010001097.1 coordinate 20,031, forward strand.
TTGTAGACTCGTCGCGCGTCACAATCATGGGCAAGGTGTTCGGCATGTGGACCAAGTTTTATGCCCATTGGAATTAGAGTTTCTTTGCACTCCCACTTCACGGAAAATTAAAATCCTAATCCACCTTGTCCGTTTTAATTGAAGTTAACGTCCTTATTACAGTCTTTACATTTTAATAACTGTTGCAGGGTAAAAAAACAATTGTGAATTGAATTATACAATAATTCAATATATAATAATGGGATCTACATTGTACTCCAATCCATCACCGCTGTTTAATTTTTTTGGCGAAGTACTTGTATAATTAGACGTGTTTTCACTAGTATAACGATTACCTGTAAATTTTCTTTTTTTTTGCATTGTAGCTAGGTCTTCTGGATGCATTTTTATTTTGCTTACGATCCATTTTTCAAGTTAAACTTATAATACATAAACTTTTAAAACATATTTTTCTACAGCACGTGATGTTGTTTCATTCAAAGATTAGACAATACTAATTTATGTTAGCTCTCGAAACTAAAATATTTCCCCGAATACAACTCAGGTAAAGAAATCCAAGCAGCCGCATTCCGGTGAACAATAGAATGACTCTTTGGGCCGACCGGCTCGACTACCCTACTTTGCTGCTGACCTTCAAAAAGGGTTTATACCATGAAATAATTAAAATATAATTACCAAATTCTAATAGAATATTCTTAAAATGCTATATTTTCGAAATATGAAAAAAAATCAATTTTTTGAAAGATCTAGACCACCCTATATATTACTAGGGTCCCCTTAATAATAAATGATAGACTAACCGCATCTTGATTAAAAAGTAATGTTTATTGTGAGAGAGTGTGGCGAAATTCAAGGCTACTTCCTAAATTTGGAAGTAAACAGTCAGCTAGGGTTTGCCTCGACTTGAACTGTTTCATCATTTTTCTACTGATTGCAAGTTTTAATCGGAAATTTTTCATACTCTGTGTGATTTCCTTTTCACTCCTTCACATCAAGTTGAAGGAAAGAAATGAAGGGACAGCGATAGCCTGCTGGTGTTGTTGAAGGCTCACTGAATGTTCCATTCACAGCATTTTCAAGTCTGGCATTTTCCTTTTATGATCAAAATTCCGATGCCGGATACTGTAATTGTACTTTTCCGGCCCGCTGCGGAGATTTTTACTCGTGCGGCGTTCGCATCCGAGCCGTAGGCAAAGAGTGACCAACCACACAAGTCGAAAAACTCCATCAGAACAGGCCAGGAACAATACTTTTTCCTAGTGATTTTCATGTGTTCGAGTTTCAGAAGTGTGCAATACCGATTCCCAGATGAGAGATCGTTTGAAACAGTACATAAAAATAGAATCTACGACAAAGGCCAATTTAACGACAGACAAGTCTAAGCATATACCTTCATTTGCAGTCTGTTACCGAAGGTTTTCCTATTTCCTCCACTAGCTACTACAACAAATCTAGGTGAAGGTAAAATCAGCGGAAAAGAATGGAGTTTCTAAATGCATGGAAAGGTCTCGAGAAAAAGTGTTAACATCGAGACATTCCGTCGTTCTAATTCTCAATTCATCCTCAGACAAAAATCAAAGAGAAACAAAAATCCTCACGACAGATATTTGATTGAAATCTTTATATTGAACTTCCAGAAATTAACGAAAAAGAAGGATTAACGTCATCGTATCATGTTCATCATCGATTGGATTCTGAGATTAAAATAATCTTTGAATTTGACAGTTGATGAGAGAGCTAATGATTTACAGGATTCATCATATATAATGAGATATGATGAATCGATTTGCTCAATGGAAGGCTAACCCTGGCTTTAGTTTTTTGAACATTTTACGAAAATCATTCAAACTAGCATTCTGAATTCTTTATTCTGCGTTCTTTTTCAATTAACTTTTTTTATCCTCAGGGAAAAGGTATCATCTCAAGAGCAAAATGGACACGTGGAAAAGAAGGAATATTCAAAATGTCGACAAGCCGCACCGCAAATTTGTGCTGTCATGGCGAAGAATCTGCTACTGTTGACGTTCGGATCAACCTTGGGATTTCCAACGATTCTTCTTCCTGCCTTGCAGAAGCAGGACCCTGATATCCCAGTAACGAGGGAAGATATCACATGGATCAGTGCGTTCAAGTCATTTTCATGAATATTATAAATGTCAAGAGGAAGTCAGTTACTTTCCAAATACGACAAAGAATAGGAAAATAGAAGTCTAGCCAGACAAATTCCTGATCAGATGAAGATCAGAACACAAAAAGATCTTCTAATAAAACAACACCAAATTTAATACTTACAACGACACTTGTTCACGAAAAATAATGTTTCCTAGAAGTAATTTTTCTAAAAAAATTTCTTATATTTTCGTTTAAAACAGGCAGTATAAATCTGTTCGCCGTGCCCTTGGGCTGCCTGATAAGTGGTCCACTATCCCAGTACCTCGGGAGAAGAAAAACGATGCTCATATCAAACATACCATTCGTAGCATCATGGATCATTCTCCACTACTCGACAAACGCAGCGATGCTATTCATTGCTCTCTCATTGACTGGTCTCACTGGAGGATTGACTGAGGCGCCAGTTCTGACTTACGTTGCTGAGGTGACACAGCCACACTTGCGTGGTATGCTGTCAGCAACCTCAACGATGTCAGTTATCGTCGGTATTTTTTCGCAAATGTTGACCGGCCGTTTGACAGATTGGAGAACAGCCTGTCTCATCAATCTCATTTATCCTACTCTCTGTTTTGTTGCACTTGCTGTTGTACCTGAGAGTCCCTACTGGTTAGCGGGTAACTATCTACTTTCCATTATTGAGACCAATAAGAACATCAATGAATTATCAATCACCAAAAAGCGGAGGCTTTTTGTAGCATATGGTCACAATTCGAAACATATGGTCACAAATTGAGACTTGAGGAAATCAGAAAACGAGATTTTAAAAAGTCCCAATTTGCGGTCGGTCAATACTCATCTTTGGTAGAAGAGCAGAAGTACGATTTCAAGGAGTAGATTGATTGTCTCCTACATTTGATGATTGATCAACATGGTATCGTAAGGTGATACAACATTCTTTTAAATCTAGGCAAAAATAGGATGGAAGACGCTGAGAAATCCCTCAGATGGCTTCGCGGCTGGGTTCCATCGTCCAACGTCCGCGAAGAACTTCAGCTTGTCTTGAGAACCATTCATCATCCTCCAAATGTGGAAGAACATAAAAACGAGAACCATTGGTCGCCATTCTTCAGGAGAACCTTCATGGTTCCCCTCATGCTCGTCAGTCTCGTGTTTTTCCTCGCAGCCTTCGGCGGTTCAGCGACCCTCCAGACATTTGCCGTTTCCATATTTGATCAGGTCGACGTACCGATGAACAAGTACACGGCGACAGTGTACCTGGGGGTTGCTGAACTCCTTGGAACCGCCACTTGTGTTGCCTCCATCCACTTCGTGGGGAAACGCCGGCTCAATTGGGTGTCCATCAGTGGAACTGGTCTGTGCTTCTTGGGGAGTGCTATTTATATTTATCTGCTGGAGCTTGAGCAGATACAGAGGAAAATTTACAGCTGGATACCAACGTCATTGCTCATTGGGTCCGCCTTCATCTCGCACATGGGAATCCGACAGCTTGCTTGGATTCTCGCTGGCGAAGTTTTTCCGGCAAAGGTCAGAATTTAAGAGATATTTTGGTCCGATCATATGAGGCAAACTTGTAAATTTAGAAGAGAAAATATATCAAGGAAGGAAGAATTTAATTGTAATTATTTAAGTAAGTCCGTCGTAGGGAGACTTAGAAACTCCTCGAATGTATATAGATTCTTCCTATAGATATTTTCTAATTATACAGATTTTTTTTAACTAAAAAAATTGCAAAACTGTCCTGAGTACTCATGAAAATCATTTCTGTTAGGAGTAGTAATGGTCATTAATAATGTTTAATTCTTTATTATTTGTAGATAAGAAGTTCAGCAACTGGAATCGCAGCGGCCATAAGTTACATATTTATGTCAGTCGTAAACAAGATATTTCTGTACATGGTCAATGCAATGGGTTTGTCAGGGACGTTTCTGTTCTACGCCGGTATGAACCTGGTGGGTTTGATTGTGCTTTACTTGTCGTTACCAGAGACGGAAGGAAGAACACTCAAGGAAATTGAGGAGCATTTTGCGGGGATACAGAGTCTTAAGCATAGGCCGAGGAAGGATGAGTTGGTGAATAAGGAGAAATGGGCCACTGCTAATCCTGCAATGGTGCCCGAGGATGTTGAGAGTACGCTTTGAGAACACTTGAGGATCTTGTACTGATGAAAATTTGTGAAAATAGGATTTTTTGCTGGTGATAAGAGTCAGAGCATTATATACTATCAGTAATGGTAAAATCAGGTGTGAGATTTTGGGTATGAAATTACCCAGGAAAATCTGACGTTTTCTTCGGCCAAGGTTCAAAAGTTTCGAGAGAAATGTTCTCCAAACGATGAATTTTTTAATACAATTTCCATAGAGTTGTCACGAAATATCATCTAGAGTATGGACTGGATCCATTAAATATATATTTTTTCTCTTCAACTGATATTTTTTAAAAGTTAATAGAGATTCATTTTTTAATATTATTTATTGTAATGTCCGCGATGTAATTTCATCCAATGACATTCTCCAAATAAAAATTCTTGGTCATAAATTTTTCATGTTTTTTCTTTGTTTTATCGTTTTTTTTATATCAAATCTCTGAATATCTATTCACAGTTAGTCGTGCAATGTCGATGAGTTTTAATAGAGAGAAATTTAGACGAAAAAATAGTATTTCCACGTGAAACTGAACTAATCTGATAAAAATCGAACTTTTAGTTTTTTTACAACAGCAAAAGATTTTACTTTTAATTATAGGGACGTATCGAATCCTAAACTTTTTTGCCTGAACTGACAGGCTCATTTCACTACATGAATTATCTGTACAATAATAGTATCATAGACGACAAATGTATGGGATTTCCTATTCTATGACGTTAGAACAATGTCTTTCAAAATATGTCTGTATGATTTTTCTCGGCGAGAACAAAATGCTCTCGTTCTTGCTGCTCTGACTCTTTATTTTTATTGTAGAAATAAAATTGACACGTCATTCTCATTAGATTTAATTTTCTATTGTCTTTATTAAGACAAAATTAGCAGCTGTGGTGAAAATCAATGAAAGAAACGAAAGTGTGAAATTCTTCATTGCTTGAATTGATAAATTTGGTATTATCAATTTTGTAAATAAAGAATTATATTTTTTAACTAGTGATTAAGAAATAAGACATGTTCGAAATTGAATGCATTTTATAAATATGTTGAATTTAATTTGATTTGTTTAACAACTTCGAGAAGAATTGAATATTGTATAGTTTTTTTCAGAATTATTGAAATTCATGTTAAATTGCTAGAACTAATAAATTCCACACATTGTGCAATTTCTTATGATTGAATATTCAATATACTCGAAAGACATTTTATAAGTCTGAGAAAATGCAAATAGAATCTATCGTTTGATTAAATAAAGGACTTTTCTGTGGCAAAAAAATTTTAATATTTCAATTTCCCCTCTCAATTTAACAATCTTCACCTTCTCTTATTTTTTTTCTTCGACGTGGTATCAAAGTTCCAAGCCGGCACCTTCTTGGTAGGCTTGAAGAAATTCGTGACAACCTTCAAGAATCTATCGTGACGCAGCAGGGACAACACTTGGAAAACTTTTCTTGGAATAAAAGGTATAATCGCCTCTTTTTTGACCATTTTAGTTGAGAATTTCCGACGTGTGGTCTTTTGGGCTTTCGCTCTGAGCGTGAATTTACTTTTCGCCTTCGAGGAACTAGATAATTCAAAACTCATGCAGAAATTCTCCCAATTCTCTAGGTCATCTCAAACCTCATATCGCGAGGAACAATGAAAGAATTATTAAATACCTTAAACATTATTAAACTTACCGAGTTTGTGGTTTCTTGCCTGTCTTCACAGTTTCCGCAGGGTTTGGAGACTGATAAATCTCATATGGAGGTTCTTTCTCACTGATTTCCTTCTGAATAATCTGTTGTATCCGTCCATACTCCATATTTATAAGAATAGAATTAAAATCACGTGGAAATTGATGCAAATTTTAGTAAAAAAAAAAACAAATAAAAGATGACTGACACAACAAAAATTGTGAGATTTCAATTTTTTGAGCGGACTAAAAACAAAGGGAAGCAGCCGTCCATTTCAACGATACTGAGCGAGACTGACAACAATTTCATACCTATACAAACCTGACCTTTGGAGGACGTGAGTTCGGGTCCCTGTAATTTCCTTTATTTTCTTCAGTTTTTACACTTCTATAATTTATTGCTTCAGGGAAAAAAATATTCATTTGGCCCAATTTTGCGAATTTATACCCAACAGACCTTCAACATATGTAAAACTTCTCCTTGAAAATAAAGAGAGATCATGCGTGTCCAATATTTCTTATTTAATTTTCTAAATTTCACAATTTCGTTCAATAAAAAAAAATTACTTAACTAGCTAATTATATAAAGCGTAAATTGAATCTCGGTACCATATTCTAGTGACAAAATGGCTGTCATGGGAACCCTAAACGTCAGCAGTGCCCCCTAAGCCTGAGTATGATCCATCGTTATTTGACGGTTCTTTCGAGGCCCTTTCATCCATACACGTGAAGCTGCCGTGTAGCTGGGATCCCTCGCTTTGGCGCACAATTAGGTAAATCATTTTAATCAATCCCTAATTAAGTAATCAAACCCTCCCGGGCTCATTACCGATGGTCCCCTGACCTTTAAAAATCAAATATTGTCCCGAAATTCTCGTGTTAAATCCAAAAACTCCAAATTGCCAAACTGGAGGTCGCACGTTTCTTATGACGAGACGGCGTGCGTTAAGAACTCAGCACGTTCCCATGCGGTTGGACGTCTATTTTGGAGTCAACTGCATCCGGGAATTCCGAATTGATAATTGTGGCCCAGTCAACAGTCAAAACTACCGATTCATTCCCGAATAGTTCCATTACGTAATTAAAACGAAATCCTTTGGCAGGTTATATCCTCGATAATTTTGAGGGTAATTATTTTTTTTTGTTGCTTGCAGTTGAAGCAGAATGCCGTCCGACGCTAAGAAGAAGCAACAGCAGAAGAAGAAGGAGGCTGCCAAGGCGAGGCAGACAGGCAAAAAGCCAACAACACAAGCTAAACCTGAGGACTCCAAGGAGGGCACTCCACCTGGAGACGTTCAGAATGGTACCAATGGTACCATCTCCGTTGAAGGTAATAAAGAGTGGTTTTCTGGGTCATTTGGCATCTGGAGTAGTTGGATAGTCTCTTTCAATTTCAGCTGCAGGCAATTCTTTCTTTAATGAATACAATTGGAGAGAATCAGTTGCGAAAGAAATAAAAAATGAAAACACTCATAAAAGAGGTTAATGGGTTTAGCTAAAAAAAAGTTATAGTCAACGAGAAATGAGATGTTTATTATTTCAGTTCCATTCATTAAATTGACCAGTCATTATTCACTGGAACAACTATTGAAGAGATACGCTCCATCGAAAATAATAAATAACGCATTTTAATTTTATCAAAGAAATTTTCTATCACAAAAAATGATAAATAGTCATTCTAGGAAATCCTATAGAAAATATCTCAATAGAATTAATTTTATAGTAAACTATAATGCTATTCATGCATTCTATAGAGTTATCTATCGAATTCATTAGGCTTTTTTAGTAAATTTTTCATCACCTGACAAGTTAATTTTATTCTAATTGTTTCCAAGCAATCAGTATCGAATTTATACAAACATTGATTTTATTCTCTTGAAATTGATGTAAGAAAGATTCGAAGATGAAAGGGGTTCACCTTTGCCGCGTGTGTGTTCAGTATAACTCCCACGCCTTCTCCAAGTGAACACATTCTTTGAAAACAATGAAGATCTGATTAAAAAACTCGAGTCCAACTTTTTTCCTCCTAAGACGATTACTTTAGAAAATTCAAATTCTTACACAACTCATAATTTTGGAATCTATCGTCTAAGAATTTGGATTTTGGTCAATAATCAGTTAACGAAAATAAAACTAAACATGCAGTTTTTTTTCTCAGATGGTAAGTTCCACTGACTCTTGAGTGTTCATTCTAATCTCCAATTTCTAATTCCACAGAGGCCCTCTGTATGAAGCTCGAGGCAGACGCCCGTCTGAATGCTGAGGCCCGTTCGTGCACGGGAAGCCTCGCGTCCCATCCGCGCAGTCGAGACATAAAGATCTCCACTTTCTCCATAACCTTTCACGGTTGTGAGCTCCTCCAGGATACGATGCTAGAGTTGAACTGCGGCAGACGTTACGGTCTGCTGGGTCTTAATGGCTCCGGCAAGTCCACCCTTCTGTCAGTGGTGGGCAACCGTGAGGTGCCTATTCCTGACCAGATCGACATTTTTCACCTCTCCCGAGAAATGCCAGCGAGCAACAAAACAGCTCTCGAGTGCGTCATGGAAGTCGATGAGGAACGAGTACGCCTCGAGAAATTGGCGGAGGAGTTGGCGGATTGTCCTGAGGAGGACGCACAAGAACAGCTGATGGATGTGTATGAAAGACTGGACGACATGTCCGCTGATACTGCCGAGGCACGTGCTGCCCACATCCTTCATGGTCTTGGTTTCACTCCCAAGATGCAAAGGACTGCCACCAAAGACTTCTCCGGAGGCTGGAGAATGCGCATCGCCCTGGCCCGTGCACTCTATGTCAAACCTCATTTGCTTCTTCTGGACGAGCCCACGAATCATCTCGATCTTGACGCCTGTGTCTGGCTCGAGGAAGAGCTAAAGACGTACAAACGAATTCTCGTCATCATTTCTCATTCACAAGATTTCTTGAATGGTAAGTCTATTCAAGTATAAGTAATCTTGTCTATTTATTTTTCGATTTTTCCCGACAGAATAGCAGGAATTTTTCTTTTGCATAAATCGGAAACATTAAAGTTGCCACTCGTCCAAGATGTTCAGAAAATTCATTTCGTTACGTGAAAGCTGTATCTCAAGTGGAAATAATTATTTAATTCATCATGAAATGCGCAATCAATTATCCGCGAATTATATTCTAAGAAAGTTTTCCTTGTGTAGAAATAAAATTATCAGAATTCTTGGCGATATTTGTTTAGCAAAAAGTACATTCTAATATTTACTAGATTCATTATTGTCTTTCACAGTCAAAGATGAATTAGATTCAGACTTCCATACTTACATAAATAAAAATATGCAAGGAAAATTGATGGGAATCATTTCAATTGTATTCCTTTGATATTTAATACCATACAAAAAATCAATAACCATATATAAATTCTAGGTATCTGCACGAATATCATTCATCTGAATAAAAAACAACTGAAGTACTACACCGGGAACTACGAGGCATTCTGTAAAACAAGAATGGAGCTCCTGGAGAATCAGGCGAAGCAGTACAACTGGGAGCAGGACCAGATTGCTCACATGAAAAATTACATAGCCAGATTTGGTCACGGATCGGCAAAGCTTGCGAGACAGGCTCAATCCAAGGAGAAGACCCTGGCGAAGATGGTGGCACAGGGGCTGACTGAGAAGGTCACCAGTGACAAAGTACTCAACTTTTATTTTCCAAGCTGTGGGGGCATTCCACCGCCTGTTATTATGGTGCAGAATGTCAGTTTTCGGTATAACGAAGATGCCCCTTGGATCTATAAGAATCTGGAATTTGGAATTGATTTGGATACGAGGCTGGCCCTCGTTGGGCCTAATGGAGCAGGAAAAAGTACTCTGTTGAAGCTACTCTATGGAGATGTAAGGATTATCTTTATTTTTGGAGACTAGAGTAAGGGAATGGGGGAAATTTGATGCAAATTTTATTCAAGTTGTCCGTATTTTCTTTCACTGCATCATTATCCATCATTTTCATATTGTTTGAGTTTTTTCACAAATTATTGATAAAATTTTCGCGGATAAATATGACGTCTTGGATACATTACATTTGGATTATTGTTCATTGTCTATTTTTTGTACATTTATTTTGGTGGATTTTTTAAAGCATTGCAAAGCATTGCAAAGCATTGCAGTTTTCATAAAACTATAACACAAATCATTGATTTTTGCGAAATTTGAAATAAAAAGATAACAATTGGAATGAGGTGGAGAACATGTTTAATTAATTTCTTTACTTTGATTTTTAGTTGGTTCCAAGCAGTGGAATGATCCGCAAGAACTCTCATCTTCGAATTGCAAGATACCATCAACATCTTCATGAATTATTGGACCTCGACATGTCCCCCCTTGACTATATGCTGAAGGCTTTTCCAGATGTCAAGGAGAGGGAGGAGATGAGAAAAATTATCGGCCGTTATGGACTCACTGGTCGCCAACAGGTGTGCCCAATTAGGCAATTGTCAGATGGTCAGCGTTGTCGAGTGGTATTCGCATGGCTCGCTTGGCAAGTACCACATCTCCTGCTGCTGGACGAACCTACCAATCACTTGGATATGGAGACAATCGATGCTCTTGCTGATGCGATCAATGATTTTGACGGTGGAATGGTTCTCGTTTCTCACGACTTCAGACTTATTAATCAAGTGAGTTATTCAACAATTTATTAAAAATAATTATCTCTTGAGATTTTGTTATTCGAATTGTCTAGAGGAGTGAATAAGTCGAAAAAGTTGATTTTTAATTTTCTATGAGTGCAGGTTGTATCGAATTTACAGAAGTATTGATTTTGCTTTCTTAAAATCAATGTTAGAAGAAGCAGAAAATAAAGGGGTTTACTGCTCCAAAGCCTTTTCCAAGCCAAATCGTTTAAAAAAAAAATAACTTTGGAATTGGTATTACATACTTCCCAAACTCGAAAACTCTAAAATCACTACGGCGAAATATCATGCCGGACGGTACCTTATGGGGTTTTTTGCTCGCGTGGTTGGCCACCTTGCCTTCGGCTCGGTTTGCCAAACGCCACGCGAGCAAAAAACCCCATAACGCCCATCCGGCAATATACTATTTTTATTCCAATTAATTAGTACAGAGAGAAATATCTACAAAAATTTGGATGTTTATTATTAGTACTTCCGGGGGAGGGGGCGACACACGTAGTAGATAGGCGCGGGGGATTAACGCTCTGCGATTTTAACGAATTGATACGCGGTAATAGTGAGGTGTACCAACAATTACATTAGGGAAAGACTTTAGAGGGGTTGGAGCACAGGTGGAGACAATAAGCTGCCCTGAAGGAGAGCTCCCTAAAGAGTTTCAACATCTTCCAACTCGCAGTACCACCGAGAGAGGTTACATTGAGTGTAGAGAGAGGGAACACAGAAGTATTGTCTTCAATCTGCTTAAATAATATCTTAGTACCCACGAGGTAGAGGATAGGCTGAAATTTCAGGCGGAAAAGGCCAAAATGAAGAAAATGGTCAAGGATAAGTTGGATGAAATTGCCGATGAAAAGAAAAGGAAAGTCGAAGTGAGCAGGGATATGGGGGAGTTTTGGAAAGCCGTAAGACAATGTCGACCTCATGAAGGGAGAAAAGGAGGTTCAATTCCGGAGAAGAGCTGGCTGAATCATATGTCAAAGCTCTTGGGGGGTACCGACACACCTAGGGATGAAGAGGGGGACTGAGAAGGGTGGGTAGAAGTTGAAGAACTTGATAAAGACATCGTATCTGGAACTTTGTGGCGCTCTAAAAGCCTTAAAAAATGGGAAGGCTGCGGGAGAGGATTGAATTGCTGGACAGTTTCTGAAGAATTTGTCGGATAATTGGAAGGATAAGCTATGGAAGATTGTACAGAAAGGCTGGGAGTCTGGTGTTTTGGTAAATAGACGGCAGGGAGCACGCATCTTCCCCATTCACAAAGGGGGAGATGAGAACGAGGTAGGAAATTACAGAGGGATCTCACTCCTGAACTTGGGTTACAAGTTGCTAGCTAGCATCCTGGCCAGGCGGCTAAGCAGTTGGCTAGAGGCAGAGTGGATTTGATTGTAAACAGATACAAACCCTCTGGCACTTCTTTTGGACCTGTCCTAACTTTAAAGAAATGCGAGGCATCCTTGTCCGAATCCTTGAGAAAGAGATTGAACATTATCGAATTCAATATAAACAAACTGATCACCTCTCCTGATACAAAGATCTCTTTTATTCTCCACAACTTCATCAAACACACGGGCATCAAGATTTAGCATCCGCCGGCTCATATCACCTACCTATCTGTTTCCTAACCAAATCCACTCGCCAAACGTTCACCTCTACTCTATCCGACACCTTCCCCTATATCTACCTTACCAACCTATCCACCTCTTAATTCCCGAAATGTCCCGCAGAAGGATAACGGCCGTATAGCCAATGTAGCTGGAGCCATAAAAAAGAAGAAGAAGAAGAAGAAGACTTAGGGTATTGGTTCTCATCTAGAAACTCCAGTGAGGGTCACGTTCGGAAAATGGCGGGTAAGGGGGTAAAAGCAGTGAATGCAGCATGGGGAGTATCGACTAGAGCGGGCTTGCACACCCTTAAGAGCAGAATGTACATTTTATATACACTAGGTAAGGCCGGCTCGATGTACGGGACTGAGATCTGGGGGTTAAAGAAAAGAGCACCGATGGAACGGGTACAGGGAAGGGTCACGAAAATGGGGATGGGTATATCAAAATTAACGCCCGACTATCTGTGGAGAGCAGAGAGTGGGAAAGAAAGTCTGGTTTTCGAGTCTAGGAGGCGGGTACTGCATTTCTTGGGAGGATTGAGCAGGCTAGGGGATGATAGGCTGGTAAAAGCCTGCCTCAGGGAAGAACTCAGGGCACTGACGAATCAAAATGCGTCCATCTGGGGCAAGGAGCTCGGGGAGGCTTTAAAGGAGTGGGAGGGCCAAGATCTCCTTGGAATCCTAAAGGAGGGTGAACTCGAGTGGAATTCGAGAGCAGAAAGTGGGAGAGAGAGGAAACTGGGAGTCGTGATAATGAAGACATGACCGAGGAGTACTCTCTGTAAACCGATTCGATGGCGTGGGTAATGGCTAC
>JAPYZN010001098.1:0-25718 GCA_030522865.1 Psyttalia lounsburyi
TCGTACCCCTCGATAACTTTTCGTCAGCAGTCACCAAATTTTACTGAATCGGTACGGTAATTTTCTCCGAGCGGCTAAAATATTACATGATTATATAATGGAACGGTGATTTCTAAATTTTTCTCTCCGTGTAGTGACAAAGCGTGTGCGAGACGTTTTTTTTTTAAATAATTTCTATTGAAACTGACATTTGTTTTTCCTGAATTCAACTCTAACTTTTATTGTCAAAAATTGAAACTCTCCAACCGAAATACGTATAACATTCTATAAATTTCGGGAAAGAGTATTTTCAGTTACCGAAAAACAATCAAAATTCAAGTTTCATTTTCAATTCCATTTCATTGGAAGGAATAAGAATAACCATGAGTCAAAAAAATAATAAGTCTTGGAACAGAATAACATTCTGTAAGTGAGAGAGAATTTAGTCTGGAAGTGAGACCTCGGTAAAGGGAAGGATAATCAGAGGACAATTTCCTGAAGTTCTATGGTCGAATGCTCCCTCTGTGCCTTCAATTCAATTCTCGTATCAACAAAGCCCTCGTCAAAGCATTAGAACGTTCATATGCAGACTTTGAGCTGTGATATCACAGTATCAGGGGAATTTAATTATGTTCAACCTATCATCCTCACGCGGACGATGAATTATCGAGGGTACAATCACTCTTCTCAAGTATCTCCTTAATATTTATTTATGTTGCTGTGGTCAAGCACTGGTGCTCTTATGGGAATGGTAAAGGCCACTTGTCGTCATTCTTTTCCTTCTCGAGGAAAACCCATCGCCAAATGCGATGCATTATGGATGAAGGGGATAGTAGGCTACTTATGTGGAACTGGAGTTTTCTATTTCGCGGGCGTATTTTGCCAATAAAAATTGGAACTCAGCCAAGGGATTTTTAAATCTTACCCGCGAAAATAGTTGGAACGACTTTTTCAATGTATTTTCATACTTTGGAAGATAAAAATTAGTTTTCATATTTTTATGTTCAAGAATGAAGGAATATTGTATACACACTGAGAAAAAAAAGTATAATTCTGCCAAACATATTTCTTTTGGCAAACCTAATGCTCCGTATTCCTCTAGTAAAATTCGGTTTAAATTCTACTCAGAAGAATATTGGATTGGTAAAAATAATTAATAGTTTTTCACTGCATAACCACGGTCTTAAATATAAGAATATTTATAAGTGTCGAGTAATTTTTTCACCAATTCTAGAAATTATAGAATTTTATTCACAATCTAAAACATATCCGAAACTAATCGTGAATAATTTAAAAAATTAAAAAGACGATTATTTAACTTGGATTTTTCTGAAATTGAAAAAACTGTTTTTTTTTGTCAAAGAAATAGTGAGAAAATAATTATCAAGATTTCCAAGTAAAATATGTAAATTTAAAATCAATATAGCTCTGAATTATTTTCATCATATTCCACCTCCCCTCTTAATTCCGCAGTAAAAATGAAATTGGAATAATTATCGTCACGTAGTAACAGGAGGAATGAAAGGATAAAGAAGTACAAGAAAATTCCATTATCACTCCACCCTTGTCGTCATATATATTTTTAAGAGGGGCTTCCCAAGAGTTAGTCCATCAATCATTCCGAAGAAGAAAATTTGGTCGATGGCAAATCGACCACCCCCAACTGGAAAATATCAAATAGTTTAAATTTGTTCCGAAAAAAAAAATGAAATTGCGGCATGAAGTTGCATTAGTTTTGCACCCGACTCCCGTGAACTTCACTGAGTCAACAATTTTAGAAATAGAAAAAGCCAAATTTCTAGATCAATAAGCGGCAAGATCCTTCTATGCTTTACCTGAGCTAGTCAAAATGGACGCAGTGAAAGACTGCATAGAGTGCATAAATACCCACTGGATAGCGATGGTCGTCGCGGGAATGTACGCTCACATCAGGCAAATTTGTATAATAGGATTGTGTTTTGAAAATGAAAACCTCGCGCCTTTTCAACCGACCTATGCCTCTCTCCTCTTTACATTTTCCGTCTTGTCGCTACTCGCTGAGTTCAAACCCTGGCCTTCTTCACTCAAAGAACCACCAGTGCAATTGTTGTATATTTATGAGGTAAGACATGGGGTTTATTCAGGGAGAAAATACAACCATCTTATGTTAAATTAATTCGCTTTAAGGTTAGAATGCAATTCATCTCATTTTTTTTATCGTACCTTAACAGAATAGAAAACAATAAATCTTAGGAAAACCAAGGATAAATTTTCTTCCAGATGAGAATGCTATTTTATTATATATGTAAAAATATTTGTTTGAATAAATAAAAGCAATCATTAGAAGCTGTTTCAATTGGCCTGTTTAGTTGACTCAAGCTCAATTCGTTTAATAGAAAGAAATTATTTCTCCTAGTGCCATTTAAATTTTCCAGAGAAATAATAATAATAATTCATTGCATTTGTCAGAGATTGAGGCATCCCCTCAATATCTTTGAATTAATACTTGAGTCTTGGTACCGACGGCAGTGGCCGTGTGGTAAGGTCTGGAAACTCTTAAACATAGTTCGCATAATAAATGTGTATAAATAACCATATATTTATTATAAAACCAAAAACATAATAGTAATCAAGTCCGAGAGTCACTAAAGGACCATGGTTTACTGAATATATACAAATAACTTACATCAAAGTTTTTCTAATTCTAGTTTTTAAGATATACAAATATGTAAATATCGACTGTTTATCTAATAAAAACCATGAAAAACAAAAAAAAAGTGGCCATGTGGTTAGAATGCTAGACTGGTATGCCAATGATCCGGGTTAGCTTCCCGTCATCGGTGGTCAAAATTTGTAAAAAATTTGTAGCACTCTGATATCACGATTCACTGCCGAGCGGGAGTCTCCTAAAAAAGGACGACTGTACCTGGCCAAGGTTTTCCCCTCAGGATGAAGTTTTTCCTTGGTCCTTGGCGAATGCGGTACAGCGGGGTCGGGGGGTGGGAAGGGTAAATACGTAAAAACCCGAGAGAGTATACGTGAGGACAGGGAAAAAAAAAATTACGTGAGTCTTGGACAACTCTCGTTCTAACCATCCTTTATGCTATTTTTATAATAATTTCAGATGCTTATTGCAGCACTAGTGACAAATTTATCGACTCGTATAATCTGGATGCCCATGATAAGTTGCCTCTGGTGTTTAACCCAAGAATCGAATAAATTTGTGAGTAAAAAAAAATATTTCCCGTATTTAATTAAATAATTCCGCATCAGAGTCGCTGTTAAATTTTCCCCCAATCATCCAAACACTAATACAATTTTAACCATTTTGTCTTCTTTTTAATTTCTACACGGAAATAATTTTTTTTGTAAAAATGACCGCTGCGTTTGTTAGCCGTGTAGCATTTTCGATGTTCGAGAAAAATTACCCAACGGCATCTTCAACAAAAATTATGCACACGTGTCGATAATTTTTGGGATGAGGGATAAACAAACTTAACTGAGACGTTGGGGATTTTTTCACGGAAAACTAGATAATTTTTATTAAGCAGCCAACAAAAATTATACATACATCTAGAAGATTTTGACTACAGTGTCAACAAAGTTTACAAACAATTTCTACTGAATTTTTCTATCCGTGTAGAGAAAAATTGATTGCTCTAATTTGAATACTTCGGCGATTAATAATTATCATTGTTAGAAGTTACCTATACATCCTCTGAATGCTAATTAAATGTTGATAATTTAGTTTCTTTTAGCAAATACTGTCGTCTTCTTTTCAATTTTAACAGTGTGATTGATTTGCTTAATTTTTACTCTTGATGATTCAATAATTATCAGTGATTTTTTAATATTGATTAGCTTCACTTGGTGAACTCAAATGCCGCTCTAAACAGTTACTTTCCCGTAACCCAAGTGGCTGACTACCTCGCGAAAGAAGACGCCGTCACACACATGAGTCTCTGCATGTCGGTCCTCTCATTCGTCTGGATGCTGGATGCCACAGAGGGCCTCGATGCCATCCTCGAGAGCTGGGCCAAGTAGTAATACCTTAAAAATTCAATTTCTTGTGGTAATCGTTGAGCCGTAGTACTCTTGAAGCATCCAGCCAGAATATTTTGTGTTCAGAGTCGAGACTAAAGTATCGAGGCTGTTTAGAAAACATCTGAGGAAGCGGAGGATTTCTTTCGAGGATCCCGAGGTCACCGACTGGTTCTTCTACGATGTCACACGACAATCCATATCGCGATCATCTACGGATTCGTAACATTTAGAATTTGTGAGATCTAATACATTTTTCTCAATGGTTTTTTTTTCAAAGAAAACATTAATTTGTGTAATTTTGTGGATTAAAGGGTGAAGAGATTATGCAATTTTTCAAATTATTTTTTGTCTCATAAAAACGTTCTTCAATTTCCCCAGAAATGATCTGTATTTCGTGCGCTTGTCTTGCAAATAAGAGTTTTATTTTGTGTACATGAGACAATTTATTGATTTCGTTTCCTTTTCAATTTTGTTTTGTATTTTTAGACTCATTTTCAGAAAGTACGAAACAAAACTCGTATTTCGACTGAACTTCTCATCAATTGGTGGTGATTGAAATGTTTAATAAAAATGGTTTATAAAAAAATTCAATAGAATTCGATGTTTCTATACAACTTACGTCATTAAATTATTTTTAACATAATTTCATAATTAAAATCCCCATTGATTCGTGCCATTTTCTTCCGTTCCATTCGATCGTCAGAAACGATGAGAATTTAATTGATCTCTACTCTTTTTTGTTTTTTTTTTAAATTCTGTTGTCAAGAATGACTTGAATTTTTCTAAAAAAAAATGGTTAGAAAACTGAGTAAATGACAAAAGTTCTTTACACGATTTGGTCACTCCTTTTGTGTTTATCTGGGCTCTCAATCTTTCAACCGTGTTTTTACAATTTAGTAAATGACAGTGATGATGATGATGAGATTGTCTTGATTGGGCCACGATTAGCCTCGCGCATATTTGTTTCTGGGGTTTATGTCATCACCTGCAACGTCTCACTCTTCCCCTCGAGCTTCAAAAAGCCATCAGCGGCAATGCTTTTTCTTTACGAGGTACAAATTCAGCTACTGTTGACTATAAAAATTATTTAATTGAGTGGAGAAATGATTCAGAACGGAATTGATTGTCTCCAGTTCTTTGCTACATCCTTCATTCTGGATTTTTTCGCGACGTGCATATGGACCCCAATTGATGTGATGATGATGGCGAGACTTCCCAAAGCCATTTGCCACGTAACGTAATTCTGTCGATTTATGTAGTATTATTTAGTTAAATTTTTAGATTTTCAGATGTGCAATTATTCATAAAATTTCAGACATTAAATAGTCTCGACTACGATGATGCGGCCGAATGGATTGTCTTGAATCGCCTACCCATGCTCGTTACGAGTTTTGGAATGAGTGTCGCATTTTTTCTGACCTCTATTCATGTGACGAGGGCTCTGGATTTAACGATGTACAAGTACGGAATATATTAAATATTTCAAAAATTGTTATTGATGACAATTTTCGTCACACTGAAGAAAAAAATGAATTTAAGATTGACGGAATTCCTCAACTGATACTTGGTCTTACCACATGTGTCCTTTTCTACTGCCCCCGACTCAGGTCTTGCATTCATTTTTCGATCTGTGAAAAATTGGAATGGTTCACTTTCGGGGCAATACTTGTTTTATTTATGTAAAAAATTAATATTCTCAAATGTTGCCTAGTGAATGTGGAACCCTCGACTTCGCGAATTACGTGAGGAGTAGACTCTGGCAGAGAATTCTCTCTGAACTCCGAGGTACATCCAGCAGAGATAGTCCCTACAAAAATTCCAATAGAAGCCATCAGTCCTCCTCGAGAAAAAGACACCGGAGTAGAAATCAAAGGCACAGTCCATAAATGTATGACTCCAAAATTAACCCAAAATCCATAAATAACATCAACAACTGAAAATACTATTTATCCTTTTTATTAAAAAGAAGGCATTTTTATTTTCGTCCGAAACTGAAGTATAACGTACAAATGGTATAGATAATAGTGACAATAATTATAATTAATAATCAATTAATATCAATTCAATTTGATAATACGTTGTTGTTTGTTTTCATCATCTTGTCGATTATAATGTAAAGATTGTGTATTTCATTATTATTTATATAATTGATAATTGTACTAATGAGATGTGTTCAGTGGCAGCATATATACATATTACAGTGTGACTCTTTATATCTCAACGACGGCTACGGTTAAAACATTTGTCATTTTACTTTATCCATTTGTCTGGGCTTTACAATATGTTCGAGGTACTCCTTGAGCGTTTCGCTCTCGATTCAATATCCTCATTAAATCCCAATTAAATTCAATTTTAAGAGTTAGGCAGTTAAAACATCATGGATATGTAATTTCTCTTCTCCAATCAATTTTGTAGCCAATTTTCCATGACCATGTGCATAAAAATCATCTCCACAGATGAATAAAAAAAATTGAAAATGCAAAGAGAATTTAATTGCACAAATCTCTCCACAGCATCTGAAATTAATGAATGAGTTGATAAGGCTGATTAACAATTCAATCGTGTGCATGAAATATTTTTTATTAATTCCATTTGGACGTATCTGCTTCATTATCTTTCCAATTGGCTTACATTACGTATATACATTTGTCAATGAAGGGAGAGGACTTTGATGACATTGAATCGAGTGAGAGACTGTCAGGGGGGGGGGGGGGGGGGGGCAATAATAAAATGTATAACGACTCGTTTAATGTACATACACAACAGTCATCTAACTATTATTATTCTTTTAGTTTAATGCCACTGCACACACGCACGTAGGCGTAACTCATATATAACGATAAAACCTTTTTTTGTTTTTCTATGTATTTTTTTTTAAATTATTTTATCTCTTTTTATATTTACTTTTTCTTCTTGCTTTTTTTTCACTAATGCCAGTCTGTAGAAATACTGTCTCGCTGCTTAAACACTACGGGTTTCTTCAACTTCAGAATTTTTGGTTCAGTTCGGAAATGAGAGAAATGGAAAACCAAAGAGAAAGTAAATTTTGCATCGAATAAATAAATTATTTTTACGAAGTTGGGGGGAAGTGTGAAGGTTGTTTATTTTTCAAAGATTTTAATGTCTCTGAATTGTGGGAAGGGATTTGTGGAAGAGATTCGTAGGATTTTTCTGAAGAAAACATTCAATCTTATACTAATTTATACGATAGACTAGGAAGAGGGCGTCTTTTTACCATTTTTTTCCACTTTATCGGGGACAGCGTATACGCGAAAGAAATTAATATCACAAATCGCAAAAAACTATAATTAAATACGATAATGAGTGTATGATAATTATACAATAATCTGGTTTTAACTGTATAAGTATTTTGACGAATTATTATGACTTCTTTAGATTCAGGATTTTCCGCATTTTCAATCTCAATTTCGTCGAGCGTATAATAATTACATATCTTCGTACATCGATCACATTCTCTTTTTTTCGTATGTACCACTTATTTATGGATTAAATTTTAGTCACTGGGGACCGCCTAGATCGGTAAATTGACTATGAAATATCCTGGGTAATGAATTCCCTCGTTTTTTTTCCATGGAAATTGTTCGCTGATCAGTCGAGTTCGAGAGATTGTTCGGATGATTAAGCACTTGATTAGCCATTTGTGCTGGAATTTTCATGGATCACTTTGTCATTGAATCATTTGGTTCGAGATTAAATGACGATGCCACAGAGTTCGTTATCTCTGTCATTAGAATCCCTAAAATTTCGTTCTTCGTCGTTTTTTCTTGTTTCAATAGTACCATTAATCTTGATGATTCTGCATGATTCTGTGGCTCATTTCCGCGTAATCTAATATAAATATTCATATATTACGTAATAATATCGATAATCATACAATAATATTTTTAATAATGACGATGGGAATTTTTATGATTTTTCTTTCTCATGTATTTCTCGTGATAAAGAAGTGGAAATTGTGAATTAATCGATTATAATTTTTTTACTTTTTCTTTCTTTACATTCATCTAGTTATGGCAAAACCACGATGAAACTGTGGCGAAGAAACTATAATACTCCGTTACATGCCACGGCGCACATCTCAAACATCTAATGTTTTTTTGTTTTTCTTTCATATCAATAAAAATTATTTAACTGTCTCAACAGTGAATATATAATAAATTCGTTTATCGTTCTTGTGTTATTTTTCTTCATTAGAGAAAGAAAAAATTAAATGGTGGAGTTAAAAATTGAGACCTTCATTCATTTAATCGTTACGTATAAAAAAGATGAACGCATTATCAGCGATTGTTCTTTGGTATGTAGTTTTGTTGTTCTTAAAAATATTTTAGAGTATTTTTTTATCATCGTTTCATTAGCTTTTTTTCTTCCTTCATTTAATAAAAAAACGCATTGGTAGAAAAAACCGAACACTGAGTCGTTGACGAAAGACGAAGGACGATGCAATATACTTTAGTGATTGATGAATGATGATGACTGAATAAGAACAAAAATATTTTAAAAATCCTAACAATTGATTTTCATCATCGTTTCCTTAAATCGAATAAATAAATAAACGAATTTATACAAAAGTCTTACATACTCTCGAGCATAGTACACGTATTTTAATGCATCTCAGGTTTTTTGGTGCAGTTAATAAATATTTCTTGTTTTATGAGCTTAAAATTATTGCAAAGATCGTGCTTCTCTGATTTTTGGGACAGGAATGACCAATTTTTTTTTTAATTTTCTCTCCTCTTTTTCGGCATGACTAAAGTTTTAACTTACATTCACTTACAATTTAGTTCTTTCTCTATACTTTCTCGCAATCGTTCATTTTTTCTCATCCATGAATTCATGACGCTTCTGTCATTATATTATGTCGTTATTTATAGTTAGTGAGACCTACGAGACGAGGGGAATTTTTCTTATTCTTCTTCTTCACTCTCTTCGGTTGGGCCATACATGTCCGCCAGTTTGTCGAATCTCGGTCCCCAAGCGCCCAGATACTCGTACTCGTGTTGTTCGTCATCAGTGCCTGTAGTTTAATGGAATTGTAATTGCAATTAACTGCTCGGCTTTAGGATTTGTGCACAGAGAAAAAAAATTGTTGATTTTGACAGAAATTGGAATTTTTTTCCCAATTTTTCGAGAATTCGAAAAAAAAAAACAATAATGTATTATTTGTTATTGGATAGGCAGTGAAAATTTAAACGCTTGTGTCCCAACAAATTTTGAGAAGAAAAATCCAAGAACTAAATAAAAATTTATTATTTCGTTAGCCTCAATGGCGCGCAATTAGCAATTAGATTAGCTTCTCGAAGTCAGTAACATATTTCTGAGAATCAAGATTTTCTTCTCCCTGTGGAATTAATGGGAAAAAAGGTTAGAGACTTTTACCCGATGCTAACGATGATAAGGAGCCTGCAGTACTGCCACCACCTTCATACGCATAATTTCGGAGATCGTCAAAGGGAGGAGCGTTTGGATCGCTGTCAGCTCGCTTCTTGTGATCCTCGATGAACATTCCAACATTAGGCTCTGGCCCGAGGGGATCTGGGATGCAATCAAAATATAGAGTTAACCCAAATGTTCCTTCAACCCCAGAAACTTCATATTCATGTCACGTTCGCGAATGCTTACACTGTATCTTTTCTTCCATTGATGGAAAAAAAAAGAAAACTTAATAATATTGACTAAAGAAAATATAGAACATTGGATGCCAGAAAAATTGTATGACAAATATTTCAAATTGGATAAAAAATTGAATTCTAGTCACTTTATCTATAGAAATGCGCA
Organism: Psyttalia lounsburyi; assembly: GCA_030522865.1. Classification (NCBI taxonomy): domain Eukaryota; kingdom Metazoa; phylum Arthropoda; class Insecta; order Hymenoptera; family Braconidae; genus Psyttalia; species Psyttalia lounsburyi. The sequence continues at coordinate 9,799 of JAPYZN010001098.1, forward strand.
GATAAAGGATATTTTTTTTCAATAGAATTGGTTAAAATGGAATTACTAGGTTTTTTCATGTAACTCTGATTCCTAAACAGAAACGAAATTTGCACTTTTTCATAATCTCAGACAATTAATTCTAATTGGCTTTCTGTTATATTTTTTTAATTAACGCATTTTTCGGGTGTCCATTCAGATTTATTTCTTCATTTTATATTTTATCGGTTTTTTAAATAGAAAAGTTCAAAAATTTTCAATTAATTTTAGAGATAAATACAAAAGATTAAATTTTTTCCACAGAAGATTAGAATTTAAAATTTTACTTTCAACCAGAATCGGATTTTGTGTCACAGTCGGCTTATTTCCCATCGATATCGGCTAATCAAATCGGAGTTTTGGCGTTACGCCTGATAGTTTTCAAGATAGCGGCAGTTGTGTGGCAAAAAAACTCCAAAAACTATTATATCTCAAAAACTATTAATCCTATCGCCTCGGGGTTTGTGCCATTCGAAATCTGAGCTCATTTCCCAACGATATAGGGTATTTTCAAGTTTTTAAACTGATTTTTCGAATCGTTTGTTCAGTTTATCTGAAATTCATACAACTACTTTAAAAAAGGGTGAAAACCCCATTTTAGAAACTTCCGAATACCCTATATCGATGGGAAATGAGCTCAGCTTTCGAATGGAACAAACCCCGGGGCGATTGGATCAATAGTTTTTGAGATATCGCCGAAATCGTCTTCAGCCAGCCGAAAATCGCTCAACTCGGTGGGCCCAGCGGTCAAAAATTCGAAAGTGCAAAAAATCAATAAAATCGAAATGTGAGAGGCTATATCGATCGTAAATTTCCTCAGCTTTTCAAATCCGTTCGAATTTTGGAGCTACGCCTGACAGTTTTCAAAATATCGGCGGTTTTCTGACAACATTTTTTAAAAAGGGCCCTAAAATTCGCTAAGTCACTAGTCACTATCATAATTCGAAAACTAATTGACCTAGGGACTTGGGGCCAACGCCAACCGGTTCCTGAGCCCAAAATACATAGGAAGAGGCCTTCGGAAGAGCTTAAAAAAAGCTTTAAATTCCTATACTATATACAGTATCGATGTATAGTATAGTAAGAATAGATCGGTGACAAAAAACGTTACCCTCTTTTTTTTAATGAAAGGATGTGAGATTCCAATTAAATTCAACATGAATGAGTTTTTGTGATATTATCCAATACTCACAGGCCACTTTACAGGCTGCCATCTTGCCACCCATCTCAGGGATGGGACCGCCAATAGGAATTTGTAGAGGTGTTATATCAAATGCTGTCATATCGTCCTCTCCACCACCTTCGTCATCGTAATTGATGATGTTTTCTCTGACATCATCATCAGGGCCGGGATATTTAATATGTGATTCTCTTCTTCTGTTGTAGACAACGAAGATCAAGACCAGAACTGCAGGAAAAAATCGCATTAATTACTTGTCTAACGACTCAGAATTCGAATGAATTCGCTATCTAACAATTTCAAGTAAGATTTGAATGTGAAGGACTCCATTTGAAATAGTAACTAGTTTTTAGTGGATATCTTGGAAATTAACAAAGACATTACAATTTTTGCCATAATTTTGTTTGCAGAGTAAATTAATAGCTACGAGGAAGTTTTAATGAAAACGTGGTTATCCCCTGAAAAATAACGAGTAAAAGCTGAATGAATTCTCACTCACCAAGAATTATGAGCAAACAAACTAAAATAGCAGCCAACGCTCCCATACTGAGTTTCAACGTCTGTCCCTCCTGCACCAGTTCACAATTTTCACCCCAGAAACTCTCCGGGCAAATGCACTTGTAGCGTAAATGTGGCTCTTGATTTATGCATCTACCGCCATTCAAACACGGGTAATCAACGCACTCGTTCTTATCCATACAGCTTTTTCCATCCGGTGTACGTATTCTTCCCTCTCCACACCTGTTGAATATCATCAATTATTCCCACTGACTAGGTTTTATTTTCCCCCATACGTACGTTCCATTCTCCTGTTCTAAATTTTTAAGCTATTTCTTTCCAACTTACGTGCAGGCATGCTCGTTCCAGAGATCAATGCACTCGAATGGATCTGGACAGAGTACATTGGCACATGGTTTATTGGATGGGCACATTCTCTCGAGATTCCTCGCCATTGTTGCCTGTCCCCACTGTGTACCATTCATTGCTGGTGGTAATGGCAAGTGTTTTCCCTCGAGGCGGATATCATCCAGGCAGCCTAGAATGTTTAATTAAGGCCGGATGATAGGTAATCTTCATTGGCGAAAAATTGTTTTGTGTTTATTTCAATGTTTTTCAGTTAAAAATAAGGACAAAGGATATAAAAAATTCTGTGAGATTCAAGTTACATAGATATTTATATTTTTAAAAAATACTGGAAGATGTTTTTATCGAACATTGTCTAATTCTTCAAAACACTCTCATTTGGCCCTTAGAAAGAAATCTCTCGTATTCGTTTGAATTGAATTCGAATGATTTAATGATTTAATGATTTTCCCGTTCAAATAGCTCCCCTCAATAAATCCAGACCGAGAATTCCCAATTGCCGGAGTCACTTTGAATACACAGGTAATGACGCGAAAAAAAAAATCGCAGAAGTACGTTAGCATTGCCAAGTTGTTACCTTTTTGGTAATCAGCAAAAACTTCAAACGTTCTCACTCCAGTGTACTCAGCTCTACCACCCGCGTAAACACCCTCCTGCTTATCGACCAGTAGCCATTGGTGTCCTTCAAAGGAAAACGTCTCATTGAATCGCCTGCCTTCACCCCCATCCAATTCCAGTGTTGCTGCCGAACCGTATCTCGATACTCTAACGGTATGCCATTGACCATCGTCGATGGCAATGGCACTTAGCCAAATATCCTTCTCCTCGGTTCTCAAACTGTTCAGATTGTACCTGAATTGTAGTGTACTTCCTTTGATCTGTTATGCAAATAAATTCAAGATTGCAGACCTATAGTTGTGGCTGATGTGTATATTGATTGAATTGAATGCAATTTGTTGGAGGATTATTTTTCGTTTGTTCGTCATAGCTAAAGTTTCGGAGCAAAGTAGCAATTTGTTGTTGAAATTTATTTAATAATACAGAAAAATAGACACTCGATGAGTTGGACTTGACGCATCCTGTGAATTAATATCGATCGACTTAATTTGAAGACTCACCTCCAATATTGCATATTCCCTATTGTGCTGATCACTGACTCTGAAAAGTTCTCCCTGGCTCTCCCTAGTCCTGAACCTCAGTTGAATCTGCGTTGAGTACTTGTCAGGTTCAAAAGACAGTGCATATTTCACATAACTCTGTTGTTTAAAAGTAGTAGGAATAGTAGGTGTCATGCAACTAGGCCCAGTCCACCCTGGATTACACTGGCATCTGGCTTCAGTAAAGCTTCCAACACATGAGCCGTGCTCCCAGCATCGAAACGTGGATTCCTGGTTATTGCAAATCTCATCTGTCTGCGGGCAACCTGCTACACTGTTCCTTGACAATCCCGGATGTGCTAGATCGTATAATTTACTATTGTGGAATAGATTCCTTATGCAACCGTCAAATGGTTTCCCATTGGGCATGGATTTCCACTTGAACTGGTGCTGGTCGAAATGCTCGATAAACCAGCCGCCTATTTGCAGGGGTGCATTGACATTGAGATACTCGTTGAATGGAGGTATCGTTCCAGTTGCTTGACACGTACTGTCATCGAATGCGGGCGGTGTTCCATCTTCTAATTCTGATATCTCAGCGGATTTGCAGAAGTCAACGACAAGTCTAACTGTCTGTAAATCATGAATAATGTTTATTGTTAATGATGAGAAATCGCAAGAGGATTGATCAATGTCACATGGTAATTCATCATCGAGAATATTCAATTTAAACAATTGCACAGAGAAAAAAAAATCCTGAGTCGATAATACTCATTCGACATTTTTTTTTCATAGAATGATATTAAATTGATTACAAGAGCTGCCTCACTGAGAGATTATGTCGGTAAAGATATTTATCTTTACCTCTGTAGTCCAAAAAATATCCAATCGATGCCACTCCCCGTCGTCCAACGGCCTCTTAGTCTTCACTTTAAGTTCCAAAGTACCAGAACCAAAATCCATCAGTAACCTCGGAACGCCCCTGTCCAATTCCACAGATATGAAGTCTGAAACCACAAATAAAAAAATGACCAAATAATCCCCAATGCCAACATACATTACCCAACTCCTCTCTTCCACAAAGTTATCAACTGTTCACTAACCAGAAACCATAATTTCATCAGTCTCTGGTGGTACAATGGGTCCATTGTAGAGTAACAAACCGTCGGGTCTTCGTGTGATAAACTCAAAACTAAGATGGCTATTGTCACACATCTCTAGGGCCGGATACCAAGCCCACCCAGTGCCTTTGAAACTTCTGGTAGTCTGTTGACATCTGGGTCCATTGTAACCTGCGGGGCATTGGCACCTGCAGAGGAATATTTCAAGTGTTAAGTCAAACATTTAATCGCCAACTGTCTAACAAAAACAATTCAAAAAATCTATATCACCACTGAACGAAAAGTTGTTCAATATTTTACGTACGTTAAACCAAATCGTCCCTCGATGCACCTACCCCCATTGTAGCACGGACTAGTTCTACATGACTCAGTTGTACTAAAGTTTCTCGCACCACAAGTGCACTGTGCAATCACATCAACACGAACTCCAACTAGTGCAGTCTTATTAGCATTCACCATGTACGGTAAATTATTAATATCGAGAGTATTAGTACAACTTCCTTGGCACATATGATTCTCATACAGACACTCATCGATTCCCACCATTGTTATATTCATCCCAACATCCCTCTCAATTTCCTCACGGTGCATGAGAACAATACCGTTTAATCTAACTGGTTTATAATAAGGTGAACCGTGCGCTGCAAATCTTATATCAGTCACGGGTGGATGTTTTCTTCTCATCTGTACACTAAACACATCAACATTATCCCTATCAATGTCCAATAAATTAGCTAGTTTGTCTCTAAACAGATCTGCCTTGCTTCGTGTCACTTTTGAATCCTTGTAATTCCACACGCGAATGAAATCTTCGTCGGATACACCAGCTACACGAATTGAGCCGGAGTTTAGTACAGCATCGTGAGGTATTGTTTTCACAGTTACTGTTACATTAGCTGGCACATCAGTCTGCGTGTGCTTCCTATCATAAACTTTGAATCGCAGATGGTATTTGCCATCGTGTGTGCCTGATTTCATGGAAATCATTCCCGAATCCTCGTCAAGTTTGAATTGTGCGTGCTCAAGACCCTCCCAGTAGAATTTCTTATCTGGCAAATCCCAGTCATCCAGGTCATAAACATAAACACGACCTATTTCAGTGTCTGGAGATTGTCCCTGTAAAGAAGAGTTAACGTCCAATCATTTTTGTGTTCAACCATAAAAAAAGTAGCCAATCGCCGATGAGGAACTACAAACACAAGAACGGTTTGGTCTTTTTAGGTTTCCTCATTGCTTGGGAAATGTTTTTCGGATGAACAGGTGGAAGAATAATATTGGCTCTGGATAAAATGAGGGAACATTCGTGAATCAAAATGTTGTGAGAGAATCTTCGGCAATCCTATAAGAATATCTGGAATATTGGCTGTCCTTGCCAAACGTTTTCATGATTTTATATCTTCAAAGAGATGGTAATAATTCCAGTTTAACCAATCTTTCACGAATAATATTTACCCGGTTTTTTGTAGAACATCGGGAGAAATGAAATAATTATTTTGAAGATTAATGTGAATAGAATTCCAAGTCTAAGTCTAACTTACCGCGTAGTTGTAAACAAAGATATCTTTCGAGCCCGGCTGCATTTTGTTGTCGTTAATGTCCCCAATGACAACAGTCAGAGTGCTTGTACCAGCCATCAGTGGGTTTCCCGAGTCTTTGATAATAATAGGGATTAAATATTCCTTCTGCTGTTCTCTGTCGAAAGTCCTCAGTGACGTCACAATGGCCATTCCATCTCCATTAGCTCCTTTGTTATCACTCTCAACTTTGAAACTTGCTCTGATTATGTCATCTGCATTTGGATCCATACGGAATGTAAATGATGGTCCATTGTTTCTTGACCTGTCGTCATTGTCTGTCGCCAAAATTTCAACTACTCTCCTTGGTGTTGCAAATTCAGGGAGTACAGGTCTGTAATCCTTCAGGAATGTGGGTGGATTATCGTTAATGTCTTGTACTATGACGGTTAGCGTTGCAGTGGCTGTTTTCGGTGGAATTCCATCGTCTATTGCGAGAATTTTCACCTAAAAATTATTTCCATTTTGAAAAACCTCTCGACTTTGAAGGACCTTATCGTCTAAGGCATCAGTGCATTATACCAACGTCTACATAACATCGTTTACGGCACCAAACAGAGTATAACTTTAATTCTAACTTCTGTGGCGAAAAGTAAGAAAAGGAAACATAAATTACCTGATGTCGAGGTGTTTCCTCGCGGTCGAGACTTCGTTGAATAGTGACTGTGCCATTTTCGTTGATGTGAAACTGTCGTTTGCGGTCTGAACTGCGATCTATAGCGTAAGCTACTTTGCTCTTACCACCTTGATCCGGATCAGTAGCTCTGAATGTCTCTAAACTATTACCAACACTTGCGTCCTCAAGTACAGTTGTTTCAATGTTCGCTTTTTCAAATTGCGGCTGATTGTCATTAATGTCTCTCAATTTAACGACAACCCAGGAATAGGCGACATGATACTTGTCATTATCATTGTCCTCACCCTTGATTAAAAACCAAAATGTCGCTTAAACTTTCCAAACTAAATTTCACGATTCACAAAGTTGCTCAACAAGAAAATGTCCAATAGTGTTTTACCTTATCGTTGACTTGAATTCTGAATCGGAATCCATTACTCTGGAGTTGATCCTCAAAGTCTAATGGCTGTACGATTTTCAACGAGCCAGTGCCATCATTGTTTCTTACCATAGTGAACTTGTCTGCTCCAAATCCACTATTGTCAAGTACCTGAAAAACATCATGAATAGTAAGAGAGTCGAATCGTACGCAAAAAAAGGAAGAAGTAACTTGGCCATTTGCATCAAGCACGAGTGCACCTAAAGTGAAGGGAAGATAAGGAAAAAGGAACATCAAAGTGGATAAAAGAAAATAAAGAAAGAAAGAAAAAACTAGAAAGCAGTACTTTTTTCCACTCGTTTTCGCCTTATTTTTCACAGCTTATCGTCCAGAAGTACGAAAAGCGAAATTTTATTCACGTCTAACTTTTTCCATACCTTGTACTGAAATTTGTTGGTCTCATCGTCGTCATGTACAGTCACCGTGAGAATCGGCATTTCCGGTAGAGTCGTTCCCTCTGTTTCATCCACTTCTGTGAACCACTCGTCCTTGGTGAATTGTGGTGGCATGTCATTTATATCTTTCACTCGTATCGATGCGGTACCCGTACCTGAAGTGCCATCATAGTATAAAGGATCGTTGTCATGGTCTTTTTTTTCTCGTTAACAATTCTTTTTTATCGCACCGTTGGTTTTAACGGTCACAGACATCACAGAAAATTCATGAAGGTATGATAAAAAATTGATATACGCACCCTTTAACGATCCACCATCAACCGCCACTATTTGTATGGAATAATCTGGTGTTCGTTCTCTGTCGAGACAACAGACGGCAGTCTTTATGACACCTGTTTCGTGTTCGATTTCGAATATTGGTGTGCCAGTCTCTTCTTCGATTACATTCTTCTCGATTGAGTATATTAACTTGGCATTTGTTCCCTCACTTGGATCGTCGTAATCAATGGCGGTCATTGTCATCACCAACATTCCTGTTCATATGATGAAATGAGTCATTTAAAACTGGTCATAGTAACTGCATTGAGAAAATTTTTTTTTTCTGTAAGTCAGCCTGAATCGTGAGTTTTAATAAAAAAAACTTATTACTTGAATATCGATAACAGCAGATTTTTTACGTTGAGTGAAGACCACTTTTGTTGAATTCTTAAATTTGTTATTGAAACATCATTGAATAAATTAATTAAACTAGACTAGTGTCTTTAGATTTCTAAACCTGAAAGAGCTCTCATTCAAAGCAGTCGTTAGAATGATGAAGTAAAGTCCTACAAGATTGACCAAAATGACGAGATATTTCGAATTGTTCCAATTGATAATTATCTAGCCTTATCGATTGTGAAAGATGTGAGCTATAAAAGAGTTCATCACGAGAATTTCTCCCTACAGTTGTCAGAACTGTTCAAGGTACTTTACGAAATTATATCCATCAATCTCAGAATTTCTATCATATGAATAATAACCTGATGTGCCATTCTCCGTGACATTCCCATGATAAACACCCTGTGGGAAGATAGGTGCATTATCGTTGATGTCCTTGAGATTTACTTGGACATCAGCATACCCAACGAGACCCTCGCCACCCTCGTCTTGAGCAAACACCGTAAATCTCCACTGGGGTCTGCCGTTCGGTTGATCTCTGTCCAGTGGCTGGAAGAACCGGTAATTCAATAACGGTAGGAACAATAAAAAAAACAATCGGTAAAGTACACAGAGGGAAAAAGTACTTTGAGAACTTTTGAACCAACAGATGGCACTCCAGAACAAGGAGAACAAATAACTCAGAAAGTTGCTGGGGAGTGAGATTGGGAAAATCGATGTGTTTACCTTCAAAACATAAATTTCCCCGGTTGTACGATTTATATCGAACTTGCTGTTTGCCGGATTGTTGGGATCAATTCCCTGGCCAGTCAGGAAGTAAACAATATTCTGGGGCCTGTCTTTATCGCCATCCGTCGCCAGTACCTGGATTGTAAACATTGTTAAATTCAGTAATTACCGCAGGTGCAACGGAACTTCTAATTATTCGACAATTTGGTTTAATTATGAGTTGAGATGAGTGCAACCAAGGGAATATAACTTCTGTATAATTTTCCAAATGTGACGAGTTTCATGAAGTTTGGAATATTTCTGATTTCAAATTGGCGCAATTGAGGGCTCGAGGTAGCTTGGATGCTGATATTAAAAATTTTCAACTACTTTCTTTGATGTTCACTCATGTATAAAAGGGGCTTAAATGGATGAATTCAGGGAAGTTTTAGTTTCTCTCGGAATGTTTGCAATGAACGATGAATTACTGGAAGCCATCCGGTTAATTGAGATTGGTTGTTGGAGGATTTATCAATGGCGGACCGCTGGCTGCTATTTCTTGGAGTTTATAATTTGAAACTTCCAATGTTGACAACATGCTTGTAATTAAGAAAACAGTTTAATACTGAAATCACCGTAGTTCTTATAGCAGAACTTTTTATGGTCTCTTTTAGTCATTCAGCTTGGTACTCGCGGAGAGAAGAGTTTGTGTAACAGCTGAGACAGTTAATGTTTGTCATGAAAGATAAAAATGAATTCCTTCAAAGACTTATTTTGACCCTAAAAACTGATCCGGTCTTAATTTACCATTGGATTATACGGATAGAATGAAAATAAAGTTTATTTAGTTCGAGTAAAGTTTTTCATTGGGTTGCAGAATTTTCAAATGTTTTGGAAAGCTAGAGATGACAATCAATTCAAGTTTTGCCGCATTTACGGAATATTAAACTCTCCCAAAGTTCAACTCATCGCCAAATGTCCCCCGAAGCCATCAAATTAAATTAAACTTGCCACCGTAAAACGATAACAAACCTGAAGAACACGTTTCGGCAAAGTTCTGTCATCCTCCTCAGTGATTTGTGTCCTGTAAGTTGGTCGTTCAAACACTGGTGGATTATCATTAACATCTTTAACATGAATAACTACAGTTGTATAATTCTCCTTGAGGTTATCCGATGCAGTTAATTTGAGCTCGTACTGTGAAAGGAAAGGAGAAAATATTTTGAAATGAATATCTATTCGAGTCGGATAGCATGATGCCAATTGATAACGAATGTTATTGGCTTTTCTGTCGTTCTAACTTCTCATTTTTCCTTCTTCACCAAATTTCCAGGTGGAGGAAAATAATCATGAGGTATAGATTTTTTTTTCCCACCTCGTTTGCACTTACCCGCTTCCTCGTTTCGTAATCCAGTGCACCCGCAACATAAATTGCCCCAGTCATGTTCTTCACCGCGAATGCACCGCCTAGGTTACCGCTTGTAATCTCATATCGAATACGCGAGGCTGAAGAGGTAAATTTTATCAGTGAGTGATGGAATATTTCGGGGGGGTGGGGGAGGTGTAATATTATTGGGAAATTTGAAAGTAATTTTATACTGGGGAAGTTCCCACATGCGGTTAATTAATTTTGAACGTCTCCAATAATTGGATAAAATCTGGAGCAAGTGAATATCTTGGTGGAGGAATATTTGTTTCGGCTTTTGGACAATTTTTCTATAATGTGGATGTGCAGTATTCTTAATTCTATCTGCGTAATGATAGAAAAATGTCATGTCAAATCTGACTGAGGTCTCAAGTGAATCCATGAAATTTTTTTTTATCCGAAATTTTTTCATCTTCCTATGCTTTAGTTTTTAAAATATGCAGGCAGTATTTTCAATTTCATTCCTATTATATAATAAAAAATATGTCATGCGATGTCCGAATCACGTAATAAACTCCCAGTATTGAGCTATAAATCGTTTATTGCAGAGAGATCCATCAAATTTTCGTGAATAAAAAAATCACCACCATAAATTCTGAACAAAGCATGGAAAATGAGGGATGTACATCATTCTGCTCTCATTAATTATTCAGAATTCAAATTGGTACATCCCGTCAAACATTTACATTAATCAATTTCATGGCAATTATTGGAATTAACTGTACGAATCTCATGAATAATAGTGAATTATATTGATTCGTCAAATACAAACACAATCATTCACAACTCCGCGATTGTTATTTTTGCATTCATCTGTGAATGCTGATTCCATTCAAGAAAATTAATATCTGAATTGCAATTTGTAAACATCATACCTCTATTATTGGATTTATAAACTGAGGATTGCTCTTTATTTTTATCAAATTTAATTGCAAAAAAATGAGTTGACAAGTGAGGCCATTGAAATGAGTAATAATTTAAATAAATGACTTACATTCGTCGTGATCCTTGGCGGTGACAGTGAGTACAGTGTGTTGAATGTCTTCATTCTCGTCTACCTCAGCCTCGTAGAGGCTCTTGTCAAAGTACGGTGGATTATCGTTTTTATCGGCAATTCCAATTCGAATGAATTTCGTCACTGCAACCAAAAAAAATCAATATTGTTACTCCCTTCTTTTATGAATGCGACAAAAAAATTGATTATATTTGAATTTTCTTAAAATAATAGAACACTCCCCGCGGTGGATAAATACTGAAATTTATTTATTTGATTATCGAGGCCACAATAACTTCCTTGAGTTGAGAAAGCTGAACAATTCCTGGCAAAACTTGTCAAAAAAACATCAACAACTTTAAGTGGATTACCCCCCTTCCCTGGCTCTTTTGCCTCCTGTTAATTACATATTCTTCAGGAACTCGACTCTAAAAAGTGTCAAGGGAGAAGTCTGGCCAAGTGGGTAGCATAGGGTAGAGTCTCGTTAAGCCCAGTTACCCACCAAACTTCCCCCTGATAATTAATGGAGCGAACGAGCTACTGTCGAAGAGCGATACCAAAGGTGCCTACTTGAGTTTGTGAAACTTGGTTTAACACATCCCATTGGGGAGATGGAGAGGGGATGGGTGAAGGGAGAAATTTCCGAGAAATTCAATGAATGTGAAGGAGTGAATTGAGTCAGTAAAGTCCCTCATCATCATTGGCCTTTGTCATTTGAGAGATTCTATTTAATGATGTGAATTTAATTGGGCATTTCGGTTTCAAGTTCTAGTTCTACATTTAATGTTGACTTGTCGTTTGCCTCCTGGCAATGCGATGTATCTACGTTACCCCTCTATCTGTACCCCCCTCTCTGCCGTACCTCAATTCGCCCTTTAACCCATCTCTCAGCCCAGGAAACGCAGATGTGCAGTTTAGAGATGTATTCGTGTGAGGTACGATAATTAAACCGAGTTGCACTGGGGGTTCACCTCTGTGTATAAACGCGTAAATCCTATTTGTTGAGTACATACTGTGGTCGCCATTGATATATAGAGAATGTGGATGACTGGCTTCTTTCTCAGGTGGCTCATTAAGTCAATTTGGCCGTTCTACGTGGTGATAAGGGGATATCGCAATTAACCAAGTGGATGTGATCTCTAATGCCGGCTTGTAGAGTAAACTGTGATGAAAATTTCACTCAAGGGACGCAGAAACTGAAATTCTCATTTTTTAATTTCGATGGTCTGACTCGATCCATAAGTATTTCGAGTTTATCCCAGTTTTACGAAGTATAATTCAAAATTGTGTCTTTTTCTATGATATATAGAAAATAATACAAAACTGAATTTCTGTATTAAATAAACTATGCACTCCTTTTAATTATATATCAATATCAATGACTATAAAACATTTTTTATGTTTAAAAATAATTGTGATTTTTTAAAAATCACGACGCAATTTTTCTGTTCAAATCTTATTACAACGAAACTGAATATTAATTAATAATAATAACAATAGTACTATTATAAAAATATTATTAATTCCTTTTTTAGTATGTAAATTTTATTTACAATTCGCTAGTAAATCGGATTCCCTACTGTAAAATCAATAATTGGAATGTAGATGTCACCAATTTTGCAGAAAGTCTAGGTATGACTTATGAATTGATGGCAACTGTAATTTCAGTAGCGCAATGTATTAGTAGCTATTCAATAGCCGACTCGCAAAATGCATGAACATCCTTGAATTCAATGGGCGTGTATGTATTTACCCGAAATCCTCCTCAACAGATTCTGAAAGGGGGAAATATTGTCATCTCAGAATTTCGAGATGTTCTCATAAAATGTTCTAGAAGTGAAATTCACTTATCTCGTTTTACCACTTTCCTCTTGAATTGATTCAAGCTACATAAGAGAGGAGAGCGAAGGGCAAAGAGCGGAGAAATGTTACAGAAAATTTTAATGGGTATCCGGGTTGTGTTGCTGGTAGTCATATAGGATTTCAGGGAGATTTATTGGTCTCGTATCTCAGAAGAGGTTGAAATATTATGTTTTTATTTATTTTCAACCACAGTAATGTGTTTATTTAAACTTGTCGTGACAGCATCTGTATTCAATTGTAAACTTGACGGAAAATAGTTAATCTATGCGCATCTGATAATTTTCTGTTTGTAATTAAACTGAAAATTGACTACTCCGATTTTGCAAACGGAAGTGGATTCTTCCATATCTAGAAAACTGGTTTATTGGAATCAAATGAAAAAAATTGATTGTTTTTGTTTTTACCTGTAACAATCAATTCGTCGAAATAATTAAATTTGTTTACTGGATCAATGAATTTTAAATGAGGCTTTGATTAAGTACAAGACACTAAGTGATTCATTGTAGATAAATGATTTTTACACAATTGATTTCGATCAAATAGAATGTTATCAATAATGAAAAACATTTATCCAAATTTAAAAATACTTTATTTTGGTCAAGTAAATTTACTTATTGAATTCAAATAAATCAATGCGGGTCACTTGCGATTTATTTAGCACCATACATCATTGCAAACGAACAATGTCCAGGCCAATAGTATAGTATAACTGAACGATCCACACAATTTCGGTCAACTCGTTCGATTACTGATCATTCTCCATTTTCACCTGTCCCCATCGACTCTATTTACTCTCCCCGTTATCTCTCCATACAATTTCGCTACAGTGAAGATTCCTCCCGCTCGCTCCTCTCCCATTCCAATCTCAGGTTCTTAGTTGTTCCCGACTAGTGTCCAAAGTTGGAAACTAGAGGACACGATTCATCGAGCACCAAAGCCGCCCCGTTGTGGCGTAATTGCCCATCTCTCACTTCTGGTTGTTGTTCCTCTTTCACGTCGATGGCATGATATTGGTTTCATGCCATCGTCAAGCGAAGGCCAAGTTATATTGGAGTTGAATGGAGAAAAAAATATGAATCGAGTGGTATTGGCAGAGCAATTTTTTATAAAACTCGTGCAATAAGGATATTGATATCACGTTAGGGAGAAGTCGTTAGAGGCATTTGTATCTCCCACTCCAGACCGAGTTTTATGAGTTTCCTGGAGAATGAATCCAGTTTATTTATCGCGAACATTTTTTTTTTAATTGAATATCGATGTCTTTTTTTCGAACTCTTTGTGACCCTCTGTGTTAATTAAAATTCAGCACGTAAATGGATTTAAATGGGAATGATACTCGAATTATCGATTTATCGACGAAAATGTAAGTGCAACCCTTTGGGCAATAACTCTCTTCCACACCGATAGAGTCCCATATTTTATTTTCTCTGAGAGGATTCCCTGATGAATAAAAATTGTTTCATTGGAAATGAAAATTTTTACATTCTCTGGCATTATATTTTGAATGCTCTGCATGTTATCGTGGAACGGTAAAGTAATATGAAAGCAGGGACAAATAATACTTCAGTGAGAATGGGAGAATACAAAATATTCATTCGGCGACTGAAATGTTTATCAATTAGGAATGACTGCCTCACTTTTTTTGTGTATTTTGTCGAAATCCATTGTGACGGTTAAAAAAATTGTGCTGTATGTTCGGGGATAAAACGTTGCTTCATCCGTGATAAAATGGCTTTTGAAATAAAATGGTTATTCCCTCTTGGGTGGAGAATTTTTTATGGAGACTAGACAATGCTACAGAAATATTTTACCCATGTAAGTCTTGAAATAAAGTGGGGTTGGTTGTACCAGTGTTTATACATCGCAATATTTTTTATTATCACCTCTCGACAATCGTTTCCAACTCGAAGACTCGTTGAATCCAATGTTTAGAAAATTTTATATAATTTTCAACAGATTAAGAACCTAGCATAGTAGTTGTCTGATTTTTTTATAATTTGTAATTATTTACGTTATAGAATGCTATTAATTATTTGAAAAATGAACTCGTCCATCTAATGACAGCCTACACAATTAACTTAATTATTTTCGTAATTAAATTCAATGTCAATTTGACGTTGGCGGACATTTTTTAAAGAAAATGTATTAAAATACGAATTCAACTGAATAACAAAATAAGAAAGGGCCAATGATATGTGGAGGATTTATTTGCAATAAATGAATTATTTATTTCATTTCTTCAATGGAAGTGCGGCTAGAGGCACTGCCGTTCATATACCTCAATACTTTTTATGATCGCCTGTCGACAATCATTTCCGACTCGAAATCTCGTTGATCCTGCGCTTTTGGTGCAATAAAATGAGTTTATTCTTTTCATATTCTGTCTTTATTCCGAGGTTCCGGTTGAAAATCCTGGACTCTAGAGACTCGAGATGAAGCGACAGTCACGATGATAGTCAAGGGGGATCACTGGAATTTTTCAAGTATTGAGAAGAACGAAATAGCGATATTTTCAACTGCGTCTGCAGTGTTGGAGACTCGATATTGCCAATTGGTCTGCCTTCGCATTTTTCAAAAATTCCAAATGGGAGAAAATCCGGGGTAACATGAATGGAATGAATCGATTTTCGTTGCGTATGATGTATAGGTTTTTGGGATAGCGCGAAGTTACGGTTTCAGAAGATGACACAAAAGATAAAAAATTCATGGTAATATGAACTCTGGCGAAATGGAGGGTGCATCTGTTCTATTTTATTCAACGGGCGTTTGAAAATTAACGAATATAGTGTCGAAATCCTTTGTTCTGGGGATTTTAGTGATCGTTGCACGGGAAAGGAAATGGAAAAATAGTATATTGTGCAACTAGTGCGTAAAGTAGCACTTTTTCGCACGAGTTGTGCATCGCTTGCACGAGTGGCGAAGACGGCCACGAGTGCTAGGCGATCACACGAGGCGAAAAAGGCGATAC
>JAPYZN010001099.1:0-22133 GCA_030522865.1 Psyttalia lounsburyi
TCATGTGATTATAATCCTCGCCTTCGGCTCGGATTATAAAGCCACATTCGTCAGATAATACTTTCATCGCCTGGTGACATAATGTACTATTTTGGACTTCGAGCGGAAGACAGTTGACAAAAATTATTGGAATTTTTTGGAGAGGTTTCATTGCGGATTTATTTATTAGATTGTTGGGATTGCTAAGGATTTTTTTTGACTAAAACGGACGATTTTAATTAATTTTTTTTATTTTATTTAATTGCCGATTTGTTGATTATTTCAACTGAATTAGTTTTCATTAATTTTTACTTTGAATTGTTGATTTTTCATTTGAAAAATCCGTAAAAGTCGAGGAAAAAATGGACTGGATTTTTTTTTTTGGGGGCTCGAGTCGAAAACGGTTGACGAAAATTATTTGAACAATTCCGAAATTATTTATTATATTTTTAATGAGTTTGGCGAGTTTATTTGACTAAAATTTACGAGTTTAGTTAATTATTTTTTTTTGAATTGTGAATTTTAAACGGGAAAATTTGTTTAAAGTTCTTGTCATTTAAATTGAATAATTGATTAATTTTTCCGGGTTAACTGACCTCAAATTTACAATTTTCATTAATTTTTCCGTCGGTCAGTAAATTTTGAATGAAAAAAAAAACTGAAAAATTCCATTTAAAAAAATTGATAAATAGTCAGCGGCAAAAACAAATAATTTTTTAAATGATTTCTTTATAACTCCTCCATTAGCTCGAAATCTAGCGAATGGAGAGAGGAGATTGATCGCAATTGACGCCCGAGAGATCCCTCACATTGTTCCGATTATCGTCTTTGATTGTGATGTATTTTCACATGAAAGAAGGAGGAGAAAAAAAAAAAAAAAGAAATATGAAAGGTAACGTGGCATTGCAGGATTAATGAGCTCACGACCCACTAGCCTAATCCGTCCTTTCGGCAATCGTCCGCTCAAATTAATCTCCCAACCTATCCTACAATTTACTCGGGCGTTAGAGCTCTCTGTAGAGTCCGAAGGTCATCGCTCATCGAGAAATGGACTGGCCGTTTTCTAATGCTCCCTGCGCAGTAATTAGCAGTGACTTTCAGATTTTTAATAAAAATCAAGATAACGCGGGATCGATTTTTCCCCCCCGACTGACTCTTTGTGCATCGAGAAAACTCAGAGTGGAATTGTTAATGAAAAACCGTAGAAAGTCCATTGAAAAGTTTCTAAAGTCAACCGAGTCGATGATTTTTCGGCTGAGATTCGTATTGCTTTCATTCGTAGTTCTTTTTGATTCGTATTGCTTCCATTCGTAGTTCTTTTTGATTCGTATTGCTTTTTCCACTTTCGTCTTCTTCAGCAAATTCAACCGAGTCGATGATTTTTCCCCTGAGATTTTTTTTTCAATTTTTCCAAAATTCCCAGAATTTTTGAGGAATTTTTTTTATCAAAAATTCTCGACTTCCGAGGGAACAGTTGAAACTGAACTTCAGTTAAATTATTCCACTTGACTCCAGACGTCGGCGATTTTTTTTACCCGGACAAATCCGAAACCTTTTTCTTTTTCAAATCCACAAATTCCGAAAAATGAAAAATAATTTTTTTTAGAAAATTCCTCTTCCTCTGAGGAAGTCTGTAGAGTCGATTCCGATTGAGCGCCTCGAGGCCGCTATATTCCGGTGTAAAATGTCTCAATTAAATAATTTTAATCGCTCGTTTCCCCCCCCGCCGAAAGCTGGCCTCCCAAGAGTCAGCCCTTGAGTATCGCCAATGGCCAGCTCTAATGGTCGATTAGCGTGCCAGTGTGCTTGCAACACCCACCGCGAATATTTCGTTGTCAGTTGTACCGAGAGAGTTTTACCACTTCGCACACGCCACTCTCCATCCTCTCCTGTCCAATTTTTCCCCCCCGCGTTGGAACACGCGCAACCCGTAACGACTGGGGAAATGAGCACTGGGGAAAACGACTGCGGAGTAATTGTGGAAGGCATTGCCTCTGGTTGTACACATTTGCCTCGTAAAGAGATAAACCCCGACGTTACACAGTAAACCCCGCCTTCACCTCTAATATCTCAAATTTTCACAAATATCCTTCCGACAAGCCTGATTGCACCATTTATTTATTATTCATAGTCCCCGAGGTATGCCGAACGTCGGTCACTCCGACGATTTCTTTGTTAGTCCACCGGCCGTGGTGAAATATCTATTGGTTGGCCACTGTTTTTTTTTCTCTCTCTCTCTCTTTTTTTAAGTCGTAATGTAGTTATTACGAGGACGATTAGAAGGGGTTTTGTTTGCCGAGAGAAATAGTTCGGTATTAATGGGGATAAATAAGTGGAGCTGGTGGAAAAAAAATTGATTGTCTATCGGGAGAAAATTCAGTACCCCCCCTGGGTATTGTTCGATTTTAGGGGGAAAAAATTGATGGCCGGTACTTGGGGAATATTAATAAAATGCAACAATTTCCATTGCGAAGGGATTTTTTAATCCCAGGGATTTTGTGGGATTTCGGAGACTTTTCGCGAAATGCGAAATGTTTGTTGGAGATTTTTTATTTGAAGGGGGAGCTTTCGGTGAATTGTAATAGTTAATTGGTAAGGGTTATTGATCTTAAGAGACGAATAGTTTTCATTGATTATTATTTAATCCCAAATTTTGCTGAATTTAAGTAATTTTTGGTGGTTATTGAATTGAATTGTCAGGATTTCTATTCATTTCGGGGGGCGAAGGCCAATTAAATTAATTTTTTCCTTTGGTGGTATCTTTTTTGAAGTCCCAACAAACGTAATAAATTTTAATTTTGATTTTTTTTAATTAAAATTTTTTTTTTCTATTTTTGTAAAATTGAAAAAATTGAAGAGATTTTTTTGATTGCGAGGATTTCGAGTCAATTTACATTTTAAAAAATGCTTCAGTTAAATTGCAATAATATTAAATAGCCATAATTAATCAATTAAAAATTGAAGAATTCCATTTTTCTCATTCCTATTAATTTCCGGGAAGAAATTCCTGTAAACCTTTTTTGTGTTCATCAAATTACGGTCATCCAACTGATCTTCCTCTCGACAGATAATTTTTAAAGTTTCAAAAAACGTTAGAAAATATTTTTCAAAAATTCTAGACTGGCTTAGCCCCATAAACTCCAAAAACGAGTTCTCCGATCCTCTCCACCCACTTCAAACCGCCCAAAATTTCTCTCTCCCCATTAAAAACCAAATAATAAAAAAAAACAAAAATCTCATGAATGATTTCACGTGATTTTTCCATTCGTAAAGATCGATTCGGCCAAATTCGAGTTATTAAGTGCGTGAACCCATGAATAATGTCGAACACAAGAATTCCCGTTTCGTTCATTCATCTCGTCCTCCGAAAATTCCCTTTGGCCGGAGAAAGGCCCTTTAAATACCGTTCAGCATTTCATGAAAAATTGAGTGCCCAACTCCGTCAAATGATGGATATCTTAATGCCTACGTAGGCTTATCATCTCGATCATTATTCCTAATGTTCTCTCCATTTTTTTTCTCTCTCTCTCTCGGTCTCTCTTTTTTTCAACACAATCAATGATAATTCTTCCAACTCTCACCAGAGACCCGGAGCCGACTGGTTTCTTCTTTGATGAGTGACTCTTTTTTCACGTGAGAATCAATGAGTCGAGATTTGTAATTAAAATCGGGGGAATAAGTGTCGGGACGCGCGTGCTTAAATGTGGTAATATGAGGGCTGGTGATTTACGGGCGCTCGCTGTCGTACCATAGATTTTCTGCCGCCGGCCATTCATCGACACTCATCGCACCGATCTATTGCCGTCTTCGGGCAATTGTCACGTGGAGGGGGGTGATTTACGTGGAATTGCTAGTGTCTAGAGAAAATCATGAAAAATACATTTTTTCCCCAATTTTTACAATTTTTTTTTCATGATTTCGGCCCTTTCCTGATAATTTTTTAATTCAAAATTAGTCTGACGGTTTAATTGGATCAATGGATTTATTATTTTACGAACAACAAAATTTTCGCCGCTTAAACAATTGATTTATGAACCAAAATAAATTTTTTTTAATTCTTCAATTTTAGGAAAATTGCGCATTTTTTCATTAAATCGAGGGAATTTTCGTCAATAATTTTTATATTTACCAGTCGCTTCAAATACTTAATTTAGAATGTGCTAAAATAAAAATAAATATACATGAAAAAATACAATAAAAAATTTCCAGAAAATTCTCTAGAGACGAACAATTTCGTGAACTTTATTTGAGTCAACTTGACTTATGAAAAAAAAATTTCCAAAATGTAAATACACCGAAAGATATTTACTCACATGCCCCCCCCCCCCCCTACCACCGCCACCTGTCTCCTAATTCAAATGGAAAGCCCACAATTTTCAATTACAATTTATTAATAATTTATGAGCAATTTTGGGATCTGTCTCAATGTCTTCGGCTGAGTTGCGCTCATGTCCCGTTGAATAGCCCCCAGATGTCCGCATTTCTCCATAAATTAAACTCTATACGACTCGAAAGAATTCCCCGCGGATCGTACCATTCATCAATATTTCCATTCGATTAGAAATCCGTTTCAGGCGGCAATAGACAACTCCACATTAACACTTGCACTTCTCATCGAATTATCATATTCATTTCAATTATCCATTTCAAGTTCGTGTTGAACACCTATTTCTCCACTCTCTCGTTCTCACTTGAGAGAGAGAGAAAAAAAAAACTACTGAATAATACCGGTGTATTGATACAATTATCCCAGGATTACATGACAATTTAACATTTTAAAATGTCACACCGGCGCTAAACGATAATTACTCGAATCTATTAAAAGGGGGCTCACCTCAAGAAAACAACTTTTTTGTTTACAAAAAAAAAATGCCAACGGGAATTAATTAATTTCCGGTGTAAATTGTCTCCAGTAACTCAACATTAAAGCTTTCATTTTTTTTTTACTGAAAAAATTACCTTAAACAAATTAATTGAAAAATTATGTCAGTTTTTTTCGGAAAACGAAGAATTTTTCGAGGTAAACCAGACCGTCTTTACTGGGCGATATCTCGCGATCGAACGACGCGATTTGGGCCGGTTGGTGCTCATTTTTGAGCTTGTAAAAATATCTCGGGAATGGAATAAAAATTGGGAAATTCGACTCTGCCGTTTTTGAGATATCGACGATTGAAGAGGTGTCCGTTTTTTTGTGCTCTCCTCCTATTCCATCGGTATCGCACTTCCTTGGAAACGGAAAGTGGTTAAATGAAAGAAATCAGCGCTCGTCCGGGTGTTGCTTGCATACGGTACCTTCACCAGGTGTCCGACAAGGTCGTCGACTGTGCCCCCTTCATTGTTCATAAATATTAAAAATTAAATTGACGGGGTAAAAGACGAGAGTTCATTCCATCCCAATTTCCTCCACTTCTCCAATATTTCGTCTTCCCTCTCGCTCTCACCAAAAAATAAATAAATTTACATAAATAATCACTAAATTAACCTTAACTGAACAAATAATTTTTTGTTAAATTATCATCATAAAAATATTTCAAAAATATTTTTTTATTTATTTAAGAAAACCAAAAGTTCTTTTTCTACTCGTAAATATTTGATATTTTACGTCCGTCTATAATTTTTTTCGTTGACTTGAATAAAAACATTTTAATTATTCAAATAAATAATTAATCGTCTCCCAATTTAACGGTCAATCAATTAATCAATTTTTTAACTCACTCCCTCCCCTCAATTCAACCAAATAATTCCTCTACCCGACCATTTATCGCCTCAAGAATTACTCGTCTCCCTCAGTTCTAAAATAAACAATATAATTTATTAATAATTTTAATGTGACTTATGTACCCTGAACTTTCAAAGTGAAATGACTCCAGCGGGCGACGGACTCCCATTGAATTTTAACCACAATCCAATGGAGCAATTTCCATAACTTCCCCCGTTAGTCTTTCCGTAATTAGCCTCCCCCCCCCCCCCTCCCCCCTTGAACCTCATATTTAACCGAATGCTTCATCATCCAACAATTGAATAATTATTTTTCCCAGAGCTCACAAATGCTCTGTCTGATCTCGGTATTTTCTATACGTGAGTTATTCAGAAGTTGAGAGAATGATAAACAGTCGTTAGTGTTGGAGGCGGCTTCTTCGCACTTTGCGCGATTAATCCGTCAGGTCGGGTGGGGGCGCGTCCTCTCTCGTGCGGCTAGGCGTGCAAGTAGCGAATCCCCGGCGATTCTGCGGTGACCCCTTCATGTATCGTGAAACGCCACGGGTCAATGGTGTCAAATCGTGACACTCGACTCACGGATAACGCCGTAGCTTTTATACCTGGTTTTAACTGACTATATACCATCCCTGGATGCTACTATTTTCTAACGAGGAATATATCTGAAAGCGATGATGATACGAGTGGGAAATTACTCCTGAAGAGATATAAATACGCAACTTCAGAACGACATAAAATCATTTTTTCATTCGTATTTCTTTTTGATTCGTATTGCTTTCATTCGTAGTTCTTTTTGATTCGTATTGCTTTCGTTTGTAATTTTTTTTGTCTGATTTGTATTGCCTTTGATTGTAATTTTTTTTTTTGATTCGTATTGCTTTCCTTCGTAGTTCTTTTTGATTCGTATTGCTTTCATTCGTATTGCTTTTTGATTCGTATTGCTTTCATTTGTAGTTCTTTTTGATTCGTATTGCTTTCATTCGTAGTTCTTTTTGATTCGTATTGTTTTCATTCGTAGTTCTTTTTGATTCGTATTGCTTTTTCTACTTTCGTCTTCTTCAGCGAATTCAAAGGTCTATTTATTATTCTCCGAAGTTCTTTCGGATAAAAACAATTATTTTAGGAAAAGAGAGTGTACGGATGAAGAGAAAAATTAAATTTATTATTGTTGAATCATTTATTAATACAAAAATACAGTAAAACGGGGAATTAGGCTCGGTAATAATCTCTCTCTTATCAGTATTTCTAACTTCTACTCTGACCCCGATGTGTCTAGCCTGAACCTCTCGCCCATCCACGTATTAGACATGATCGAGTCAGCGTCGAGAATATCCTCTTCCTCTTTAATAACAGCCGCCGAACCGTGGTTGCTCTTCTTAGCTCTGTCCGATCGCTGTCCATCCCAGCCTTTGGACTGGGTGAGGGCCGTGCCCACAGCCGCCTTAGCCTCCTTGTCCGAGAGGCCCTCGTGAGTAGCCATAAGTGCTTCTACAAATTTCAGTCAAAACCATTAGATCGTTGCAGTTGTCTCTGGTCATTCTTTCTTCTCTCGACCCTCTTAATTCCACTAAAAATTATTTCTCTAATTATCTTACCCCCAATTACTATTCCTATTACTTATTCCAATAACTTTTAGTTAACGAGAAATTCGAAATGTTGAAATCTATTATTAAAAATAATTTTTTATATTTTTTATCTGATTTTATTTTCTGAGATTACTTCCAGAAAAAAATTTCTGCCGCGAAATTTTTTCCAGTAATTTTTTCCGGTTAATGTTTCATGACAAAAGGGTTTGCAATGAAAATGTAAATTTTTTTAAATACATTTTTTGGGAAAGGGGGGGGGGTCTTAAAGCGACTGAGGTATTTCAGTTTTGCCTGACAGAATTGATAAATCAAAAATATTACCAGACGTGAATGAAAGAAAAACGATTTCTATCCTTACCCAGTACACATCCCATAAATTTTGGTACATGTGTCTCCATGACCAATTTGTCAGTCATTTTTTTCGTTGCTGTGTACTGTGTGGCCACAGTTCTCCCAAGGAATTTTCTCAAAATTGAAGTGGCACTTATGGAGACCTTAGCCGACTTCAGCCGCTTCATCACCTGGAGCTGAACAAAATTTAATGTGATGAAATTTTGTATTTCGTATTGCTTTCATTCGTAGTTCTTTTTGATTCGTATTGCTTTCGTTTGTAATTTTTTTTTGTTTGATTTGTATTGCCTTTGTAATTTTTTTTTTTTGATTCGTGTTGCTTTCAATTGTAGTTCTTTTTGATTCGTATTGCTTCCATTCGTAGTTCTTTTTGATTCGTATTGCTTTCGTTTGTGTTTTTTTTTTATTCATTTAAATATATATATTAGAGGGAAGAATAAAATTGGGCAATTGTTGGATGTAACAATTCATCAACTTAACAATAATTGGAATGAATACTTACGGTATCGGAGAGACATCTCCTGTCATCCGTCAACTTCTGTTCAAAATGGAGAAGGGCATCGACGGAATTTATTGGTAATTCGACTTCGTGCTTGGTGGGAATTGAGAAGTCAGCTGAGACGAAGTCGTCTTTTACTTGGAGGCAGTCTTCGATGTTGGCGAGAGTCTCGCGATTTTTCTTGACGTCCGCCTCGATCGAGACGAGTTTCTTCAGGATTTCTTTGAGAACTGGGGGAAATTAAGAAATGGGTGGGTTAAACAGTCGTCTTCCACTATCGATAGCTCCAGATCGAACGATCCGATTGGGCTGAATTAGGGCTCATTTTGAAGATTGAAAAAATATCTTGAAAATTAACGGTCAATCGAAAAATTCGTCTCTGCCGTTCGCGAGATATTGACGCCCGAAGCCTGGAAGTCTCGTCCAATTTTTCTCTGAACCCGCAGAAATTACTCACTTTTCTTTAATTAACTTCTCCCAATGTTAAATAATAATTAAATTTAAAGAATAAGGCGTGGATGGTATGAATGTTGAGCTTAGAATCGTTAGAATCGTTTTTGTTTTGATTTTTTAATTTACAAACGCGTCCATCGGGAAATTCATTTTTGTAATAAATAGATCTCCAAGAATTCTAAATATATATTTAAAAAAAATTATAAAAATTCTCAAAGAAATTTTTTGAGAAATATTAATGCCTACTTAAGTAAAAGATAACTCGACACTTTAAAAAATATTAATTTTCGGTTTGAAAGAAAAAAATTAAATATCTTAAAAAAAATTCCGAAAATACTCCAGAGTCAAAGCTTCTGGCGTCTTAATCTCCGATAAAAAATTAAAAATAAAAATTATGTAGATAGCGTTGGAGTGGGGCTTACACCGAGACCTTAAACAAATGAATAATTAAAAAAAATAATATCTCACTGGCAGGACTGCAGCAGTCGCTCCTCTCACTCGTCTCATCTTTTCTCTTCTTGGCCGGTGGGGCCGGTGGGTCATCTAAGAATATTTTGGCGGATCTCGGTAAACTTGGAAGGAGTCTCGCACGCAATATAACAAGCAAGGGCTCCAAATGAGCCGGTGGTATTTGATATTGAAGTGCCCATATCCTCAGCTGTTTAATTTCAACTTTAGAAATATTACCTGTTTGTTGATTTTTATCAATCACCTCATCCTCATTTGGATTATCCTCCTCATCGCTGGATGTCTCCCCACTATTTCTACTTCGCTTGTTTCCCCTTTGCTCGGGGACGATTACAACTGGTGAATTTGCCTCTCTCCTTTCACCGGGCGAAGCCACTGGTGGATCATCAATTTCCTTCCTCTTCGTCTGCCTTCGTTTCTCCATGTACTCGTAATATAAACTCGACTCGCCTCTCTCTCCCTTACTTTGCTCGCTCATGTCGCACTTTGGGGGGGGGGGGTATTTACACCACCGAATAATAAATAATCACTTGGATCGATTAATCCGATGATTCTAGGGCCTCTAATTGAGTCGTTGGTGGATTTCTCAATCTGTCGGGGGAATTCTCACGCGTCCCTAGCCACTTTAACCTAATTCCGTCGGCTTGGGATAATATTGGCTTGCGGTAATGGCGAGTGTTGCGCAGGTACTAACGGGGTTTTTTTCGCAGCGGCAACCTTGCCGCAATATTAGATCGCTCGTTGGAAACGCAACGCGCACTCTCGTTGCTTGCCGCGGGGTAGGACCTCGCCCAAGCGGTGGGGGGAGACCAGTTGGCAGCACTGGCTGAGATTTTCGATTTGCGCGGGAATTAAATGGGAGATATTGTTATTGGGGATCTAAGAAAATTCGGAGTCATTGAATTTGGTAATGAGTGAGGGGGGACGCAATAGGAGAGAGAGTCGCAATTTTGCGCTCTATTATAATTGACGATAGTCTTCGAATGCGAAAAATTACTGAAAACGTTTTTAAACTCACTTCCAGTGATTTACTTCTTTTAATTTTTAAAGAATTATCTGAAGACAATCAAAATCAATTTTTGCGAAAGGTTCGGAACATCCCCCGGAGCTTCAATTATCGCAAACAATACACTTAGAGAAATCGTTTATTTGTGTTAAATAATTTACATTGAAATCATAAAATCTCGGATATTAAATAAATTTTTTTTAATGAGTAAAGGAAATTAAATAAAATTGGCAGTCGTTGAATTAGGAACTGAGTGAATGAGTGACGAACAAGGGGAGAAGGTGTTAATGTTGTTATATTTTATAATTAACGGTTGTCACTGAATTAATTGTAGGTTAAATAATTTTTTTATTTCAATCAAACGAAATTTTTGAACTGTTGGAGTGGACATTTTCGGTCGATAAGTGGGTTTTATTGCGATTGCAAAATTATTTTGGGGGTAATTAGAGGCTTCTTAATGTCGTTTCATTTTTGGTATTAATTTATAATTATTCTTATTAATTAATAAATTAATAACGACTGCAGATAAAAAAATTCGAAATAAATTCGCTGTAAGTTTCATTTTTGGGAAATGTAATGAAAAAATACTTTCAATGAATTTAAAAGTGAGTTTTCTTTTTATGTTTATCTGTATTAAATTAAATTTTCTTGGGAGGCAGATAAAGATTTTTAATGGAATATTTTATCCGCTCGAAGTAGAAAATTTGATGAGTTCAGTGAAAAAAAATCGAATTTTTTAAAAAAGATTTGCCATTTTTATTCAATTTTTTATTTATTTCTCAGACTTGATAAAAAAATGAATTTTTCTATCTCAGTTAGGCTTGTCATTACAACATGCAGTCAAATTGATGTTAATTGTATTTTTATGATTAAAAATGATATTTAAATTTGGGTAAAATTGTTCGGTAAAGGCTCTATTAGGCAATTCCTAATAAATTATGAATGATTCATTTATTTATTCATTTGAGATGAATAAATTATTCCTTTCATATGATCAAAATAGAAATAAATCAAAATATTTGAGGTAGAAAATTCGACAATTTTGATTTCTAACGTTTCCCTTCAGCATTTGAATAAAAATCCAGCATTCGATAATGAATTTCTCAACAGGGGACTAT
This sequence comes from Psyttalia lounsburyi, assembly GCA_030522865.1. Taxonomy (NCBI): domain Eukaryota; kingdom Metazoa; phylum Arthropoda; class Insecta; order Hymenoptera; family Braconidae; genus Psyttalia; species Psyttalia lounsburyi. The sequence goes on from JAPYZN010001099.1 coordinate 11,179, forward strand.
CCGTAAACCTCGTATTGAACCCATTAATCAATTGCATTCGGAAAACGTAGAAACAGTTCTCACTTATTAATTCTCGTGGAATAATTGGACTGAAATTTATGGTTTCATTGATAATTCAATTTTTTTCCAATTAAAATATGAATTTTCAATTATAAAATTTCTAGATAAATTGGTAATATCAGAAATGGATAAATTATTTATTTCATCCAATCAAAACAAAAATTAATATAAATATTTGAAATATGGGGGATTTCACGCCATTTCGATTAATTAAATTTCCAGTCAAGAAGATCAATAATTCTCCTAAAGAGATGAACACAAATTTTTCGAAAACTTTTTTTTATTTTAAAAAATACGCGTTTTAGAAATAGAAATTGTCAATATTTTTTTGCAGAAAATGAAATTAAATTATCCAAACCCCCGTTTATTTTTCCCTGAGCCAATCGACTTTTGATTTTCGTACAACCGAAAATACAGAAAAATCCCCTCATAAAAATTCTCTCATAAAAATTTTTAAAAACAATTTCCCAGTCCCCCTAAAATATTCCCTCTTTAAGAACGAAATTATCTCTTCCTTTAACCAATAATTTTAATCCATAATTAATTTCTGTACTCCAGTACTTGAAATCCCCAGTCGTTTTAATCAAAAACTCCTTTCGACAATTTCAATTCGTCCATTAATTTCAATCAGCCGTAATTATTATTCTTTTTCCCTCATTAAGATAAACCATCTAAACTAGTTATTGAAAGTAGGATGAATAAAATGGGCGAGTGGGTGTGTTGGGGATCGATAGAAGGGGTAAAATAAAAATAAAAATCCGAGGGAGACGATAGAACCGGGGCAAAGAGTTCCTTGAAGTGCTTCCGATAAGACCGAGCCCAAAGAATGATATGTGGTATTGCGCGTTAACGGTGAATATGCTGGTCGTGTTTTTCGCGGGCGCAGTCCGCGACCGCCGATTAAAAGACGAGAAACCCCGGGCGAACAGTAAAACCCCGAGGGAATATGGGGTGGGATAAAAATTCATTGATAAGAAGGTGAAAAGAGAAATCCTGGAATAATTCGTCCTCAGTTTTAGCATTAAAACGTCGCGTGACTCTTATCGATAAGGGGCCCCCCCCACTAGTCATGGCAAAGTCGTTCTCTCGCTTGTCTCCCTCTCTAGGCTTTGGACTCGAGGAGGATGTGCCCAGGCAATGAGGCCAAATGTGGGGAAACTCCCTCGACGATAATTTCCACCTGAGCATCGTTGGCCTCTGAAAATTCCACTGGACCCGAGGACGCGTAATTACTCCGGCGATCATCGCCATCGTAAAGATCGTGGATATTGCTGTCGCGGTGGGGAAAAAAAATTATTATAGTGCAGTTAGGAGAAATAGTTTAAGGTTGAAGAAGTCGTTTCGCGTGGATTTTTTGAGTCAAGGGCTCACTTGAAATTAAGGATGGTCTACACCTATTTCCATTCTCTTTCCAGTTTTTTTTTTCTCTCTCTCTCTCGGTTAAGATTGTTCTTTTTTATCATTGCACTGTTAGCGTCAACCATTTTTTTTTCTAGATTTTTTAAAAATTATTCTTAAAATCTGCAGCGAAGTGCTGAAACGCGATGAGTGTAGTTTTTCGAGGTTTATAAAACGCGGGTTATCTCAGTAAGCAGTCGTTTTAGGGGATAATGTCACAAAACCATTTTTGTAGCTGATCGATTTTGCAATAAAAATATTCTTCTGATAATTTCTCCTAATATTATTCCTTACTGAGATAATACGGGCTTTTTGAAAATATGTAGAATACAGTTATCCCGGTTTACCAATTCGCTACAAAAATAGTTGAATCATTTTTAAAAAAGCGCAAAAAATGTAATTAATTTGTAGATTTTTTTTAAATGTGGCAATAGGTGTATGAGAACCCTCAAAAATCTCAATCATTATTTATTATAATTAAATTAATTATTTACCATGAATTGCGAGTATTTCCGGAGTGTCTAATCGAGTTTTCCTCAATCGGTTCCCCTCGAATTTTATTATATCCGCAATTAAAAATTCACAATTTAATTAATTAAAACGAATGATCCGGTGGGATCACCCCAATTATTTCCTGAGAATTAATTAATTAACTAATTGAGGAGAACTTTTTTCCATTTTCTGATAAAAATTGTCTAAATGAATTCAACTCTCCCATCAAATTCTCAAAATTCTGGCTATTAATAATATAAATTAAACAATTAAACAATTATATAAAATTCCAATAGTAATTATAGATCAGAAATTAATCATAATAATAATTACTTTAAACAATTTCATCAATTAACCAATTTTTTCTGCCCCAAATATAAACTTTCGATTAATAAATAATTACCGTTCGCGAATGAGTAATTTCTCCCCCGATCTTTCGCCAAAAATGTCCCCCTTCAAATAAATCCACCCCCCGCAGAGGTACCCGAGGCGGGAAAATTTTGCATCGAATAACGATTTACGTGCCTACGAGATAGTCCAACACTCCACGACTGAACTTTCGTTTGCATCAAAATACGAGAGCAGGAAGTCGTTGAGTTACGGGGACAGCTTTATTACCCCTCCGGGATAATCATAAAAAACGTTAAATACTTAAACAAAAGAATTATTATTTTTTTCCAAATATATATATATTTTTTTTATCCCTCTAACATTTCAACGCACCAATTATTTGAACAAATTTCGCCTAGTTTTCGCGTAACGAATATTGTTATGGGATACATTATTATTACTTGTTGAAATACGTGTAATCCAGAAGGTAAAGTCGTTGGATATGTATTTTTTTTTCCCCTTCCGGGGATATCCCGTCGTGTCGTTACATTTGTCGGTTTAATAACTACTTGCGCCGGATTATTTACGGGCACAACTTTGTGTACATGTTTTTTTGCCAGTGACTATTCAAATGCTGGGATGCCTCAGCTACTTTCATTGATAGAGAGACTGGAAATCCACGTCGCGCGAAAGAAATTGTTCCAATGGCGAGGATCGCTTGAGTTGAATTGAAAATTATTTAAATCAGCTGGAAATAATTGACAACAAATTATTAATTACGTCGAATTTTTTCTGCGACAATTCCACAGGCTGAATTCCATTAATTCAAATTAATATTTGATTTGCAATTTTTTTTTATTTTTTGAGCGGAGAATCCGTTAAAATTTCTCCTCGAACTTTCATTTTTTATGAAAATTTTTAGATTCTAGAGGAAATTTTTGTTTAATTAAATTTGAATTCTAGGAATTCTTTATTGACTTCGTAAAGCCCATAGACATAGAAATAATTAGTTCATTAAAAATTAAAAAAAAACTACTCAAAATATTCCTTTCGTTTTTGAGCTCTCAATTTTTCAAAAATACTTTTATATTTTTTTCTAAAAAAATTAATTGAGTACGGAGTTAATCCCAATTTTTAAGAAAACCGTTGCAAATAAATTGTTCTTTGTTGAACCAACAATTTATTAAATTTAAATAAGGGAATTATCCTGGGGCATTTGTCTCGAGATTAACAAACGATCTCAAATGAGTTTGAAGAGAAAAAAAAATTCACCAGCGAAGCTCGGGTTTGCAGCAATTAAATGTCAATATCGTAACCGCACCCAACAATATCAACGAAAGTGTGCTAAAACGAGGAAGAAATGTACAGTTAAAAATTACCAACGTTGTTTATTCTAAAATGAAGAGATAGGTAACTCCCATGTGAACCGACAAAGCCGGGAGTGTGTGACGCTGCAGACTCCGGGGGAGTACCGAGTCTCGTCTCTAAGATAAACTTTGGCGATAGAATATATATCCCTCCACTTGTTTTTTTCCTTTTCTATCCTTTTCATTTTTACCGTACCTATAATAAGTACGGGTTCGAGACGTACGTGAGAATCGGGACGGTTACGCGATCGAGAAGACGTTCCCGCGATCGCCTCGCCCTCGAGACTACTCCCTCTCTCTCTCACTCCCATTTGGCGGTATTACACACGTGCTTGTACTCTATATACGTACTTTGTGTATTACCAGATGAATTTGAATAAATGGAGAAGCCAACGGAAATGTTGCGCTGGATTTTTTTGCTTTCGTAATTTTTAAAAAATGGGGACCGCCATTTTGCGACCGGCTGAGAGAGAAAGAATTTTTTATTTATTTATTTTTAATAATAATGAGAAAGGTCAATTTCAATTCACCTCGAGAAAGTCAATTTTTTTTTAATAATAACATAATTTTCAACAGTTTCGAATATACGAACATTCCAGCCACAGAAATTATTTATTCAACTTATGTAAATTACATTAAAATTATAAAATTCGTAATTTAAACAAAATTGTTGAATGAGTTGTGGAACGATTTTGGAATTTTTACTTTTTAAATTTTCAAACAATATTTGAAAGAACTCACAAAATCAATTTTTGTAAAAAATTCAAAAAATTTCCAAAAGTTTCAAATAACGCAATAAAATCCACCTGACGATATTTACTCGAGTCAAATAATTTATTGAAATCATTATTCATAATTTATTGAGACAATTATAATTAATTTATTAATTACACATCTCAAATAATTAATTAAAAAAAATCTCAACCAATAATTCTCTCCAGTTCCCCAACGATCTTTTAAACAAACTAAAAACGAATCAATCGAGCTCTCCCTAATTTATTTACATAATTTATTGAGACAATTCCAATTAATTTATTAATTACACATCTCAAATAATTAATTAAAAAAATTTTCAACCAATAATTCTCTCTAGTTCGATCTTCTAAACAAACTAAAACCAAATCAATCGCGATCTCGGCAATTTATTATATAATTCTACCCATCTCAACAAATAAATTTTTTAAATTCTCAAAAAAAAAATTCCCCGCATTTCCCGCCGATGCCTCAATCAAACGAGAAACGAATCAATCAAGAGCTCGATAATAAAGATAATAATAACACTCCCAACGCCATGAGTCTTAATTTCTCCCGGACTTTCTCGGCATATGCCCGGGGTATATTCCGACCTGACAAAAATTATTGAGACGTCACTCTCGACGTGCGTTGCCCATTGAACAATGCAATCGTTAAACCAAGTAATAAAAGCCACGTGGAAGGTGGGTGAGGTGATAACTAACCGTTGACGTCGCGCGTATAAACGCCCGCAAAATAATCCACACGAGTTGCCAGATGCAACTGTAAGTAGATATCCGAGCGCAATTTTTAAGGTTTCGAGGGGGGACTGAGCAAGTCCAGGGCATCCGTTTACTATGCGTCGGCTGGAGATAAAGTAAATGCCTTCTCTAGGCGTTCACGTATCTCCAGCTTGGGAGTCTTTTTTTTCGTCAGCTGGAGAGGTATTGACCGCCGTCAAATCCCGGGGGGACGCGTCCCCCGGCGTCCGACGCTCCCAAATGCATTTTTAATTGACCAAAAAGGTTTTAATTGTCTCTAATAAAATTGAGAAATTCATTAGAGGCTCCATTAATTGCATTGGCCAGGGGAAATCGGTGAAAAGGGGGAGGAGGCGAGTCTAAACATCTCGCGGCAGTTGTAATGCCCACTAGTATTGCTTTAGTCTTTACGAGGCACGATCTCCCTCGTCGCTCGATTTCGTCCAGGCGCCTTTTCCTTAGTCTTTGAATTATTCATACTATTTTTCGAAGCGATTAGCCACCCGAGACTGCACATTTCGCTCTGCAGTACTTGTTTTTCAGAACATTTGTCCATTCGAATGAATGAAAAATGACAATCAGGAAATGTAAGTCTTTCATTTGGCCAAAAAAGAATACGGAGAAGACAATTTAGTAGAAATTACGGACTCCTGGCTGAATGTCGGCCGACCGCTGGCCCAATGTTGGCCACTGTCGGCCGACCCCTGGCCGAATGTCGGCCATTGGGACTCGTTTCGCTCCGTAAAATTTGATCAATGTTTGCTCAAAATTATTTCGCCGTATGTGTAATTTCTGCTGGTGACGTTGAATTCTCCTGTTCAATTACGTAATTATTTTCTCAAACTGGCAAACCGTAATTAGACTACCAGACCAAACGATAATTTTAATTTTAAAAAATTACTCGTCGCGCGATAGATATTTTTATGAAGAAGAAAAAATCTAATGAATTTATTACATTTAAAGGATTAATTTATTGCAATAATAATTTCCCTTGAACTCCAATTGAATGATCAATGTAAACATAATTCACGCCATTCATTCATAAAGTTTGTCAGTCATATTTACAAAACAGTAGCCGTGTCAAAATAAAAGATACGACAGATAGTTATAACCCACCGTCTGTCTCTTGTAAATACGTATCGCGAATCCCATGGGTTTTGTATTCGCGTGTACCATTAAACACCTCCGTGTCATCCGGCCATTCATGTTTTTGAGTTTGAAATGGTATAACACATTGAGAAGAAGTGGCGCTGGCACAGGCTGCATTTATTCACCTACGCGATTTGCCTGTTTCTCTTGAGAGGGGTCGCAATCCATTACCTTTGAATTCAACCTTTTCTACCCACGGCGCCACACAAGCGTCTCTCTTCATTTACTTTTGTTTATTTATCCTCGGTTTTTCTTTATCGCGTGACACGATTTGCGAATACAAAAATTCGGCATATCAAGTCATAAATTTGTTGTGATGGATTTTACATGGAAAAGGAGATGGGAGTGGTGGAGGAATGAGGAGTATTCCCGAGATATCGGCCAAGCGATGGAGATTTTATTTCACACCGCGACCGCCGGGGACCGCCACAAAACCGCTACCGGATTGTTGTAAAGTAATTAACAAAGTATTCCCCGAATGTTTATGGCGTTATATATTCGATTTCGTTGGTATTTCACTGGTGACCGCTGGCATGCCGCTGGGACACTCACGAGATATTTTAAAAATTCGAGACAATTTTTTAACCCACTGCAAACACTCTACAATTTTATGCAATTAATTCCATCGTAATTCTACCGGTGACCGCTGCAAAACCGCTGGTGCACCGCTGCCCACTCTCTCGCCTGACCGTTCCTCCGCGAATATTCTCCAGACACTCTTCAAATTTGAGCTAATCCACGAGTATTACCACTGCAACCGCTGCGCAGCGGTCGCAAATCTCGTGCCCAACCGCTGCTCCCAAATTTCTTTTTTCTCTGCCTGCATTCTCAAAAATTTAAATCTTTATCACTCTCCAGCAAAACCACACAATAACACACGCCATGACCGCTGCGACCGCTGCGACCGCTGCAACCGCTGGCGTACCGCCACTCGAAAATTTCAAAATCGTTCCTCCCCTGCGGTCTACACTAAATACATTCAATTAAAACATCATAACCGCTGCAAAACCGCTGCTCCCTACCGGTTTCCGCCTACCCCGCAATTTCTCGGTGATCTCAGCGCTTGAATCCTGAAAAAAAAAAATCTCTTGTAAATACATTCATCACACCAATGATTTACAACCATCATTCGGCGAGGCGGAAGGGAGTGAGGGAGGGGGGGGGGGGAGGGGGGGGGAGAGAGAGAGGGGAGGGAGAGGGTTACAGTAAGTGGGCGTTTGAACGTGTCCCGTCACCGCTGAGCCTATAACTCTCCAGTATTTTCCGGACACACTCAATTGCCCAGAAAACTTAGTAAATTTTCCACTGACACACTCCAGTCAATGATCCCTCGCCCTTCAATTTTATTTGTGCAATAGGCCTTATGCAGAAAATTATTCACCAACACGATACCGCTCAGATCAGATAAACCACCGCATGACTCATTGATTTCAACTCAGTGATTTGGATAATATTTAAAAATCATATACCGTCAGGTGCAACCTTTCTCTTATCGTACGCGTACGTGTGCAGCCGTTCATTGGACACCTGAAATTTTCCTTCACGTGCAGGGGGTGCAGGTCAAACTCTTTGTTCAACTCGTAAGGCCGTCAAGGAAAATGAAGTGGAACTTTTGGTGTTTTTTTTTTTTTGTTATGGAGAAATACCGATCCCACTGGAGATTTCCAGCCGCATTTGCGGGGAGAGGGACTTCTCCGCCTTGAGAAGTATATCGATCTCCCTGGAGATCACTTCGACTGACCTTCGGGGGACTTTGAAAAAAACTGGATGAAGTATTGAGCATGTCCTCGAGACGTCTCGAACATTCGAAACGAAAAAATTTTTTTTTTTTTTTTCGAGTCTTCCAAACTTTTCTCTTGTACTGGAGAGCCGAGGGGGGGGAATTTTTCGGGAGGCCTTCCGCTGAAAAACATTTTTTTTTGCCGAATTTTTATTGAATAGAATTTTTAGTGCGATTTTAATTGAATTTTTCAATGACTTAATGACGTTATGACTTAATGAAACTTCTCGATAATTACTACAATTAAAAAATCAGGGGAGAATTAAAATACGATATTTATAAATATTAATAATCATTGGAGTCCATCTACTGTCGTAGACTAAATAATAATTCTCCCGAGAAAAATAATTGTCGTAATTGAAACTCAATGAGAGCCACCTGAGGATCATTTGCAGAAATTGAAATTCGAATAATCGACCTTTTCTCAATGAATTAAATATTTTTCTGGGAATAATTGCATTTTTCCTCAGTATCGACACAATAAAATTACCATTGACTCAAATTTAAAAAAACAGTTTAGCAATTTTCTAGATAAAAAAAATCCCGAAGAGTCGATCCCCCAAATAAACAAAAATTTCTCAAGTAAATCAGATTTAAAAAAATGACTGAATTCCCCAGGAGTCCTGAATCCCTGAATGTTCCCCTGCGTTGTGCCATTTTCTCATGCTGTTTACTCATGCATCAGCCCAACGCATGTACTGCCGGGCGAAAAATAAAAAATAAAAAATAAAAAATGTGCAAAAATAAATGGCAACACGAAAAACCACGTGGAATATTCTCCATGATTTATTGAAAGATAAATCGAAGTCGTGTAGATATATTTATATAGGTATAACTGTACCGGGGCAATCGGTATTAGCCGATTATCCTCAGCGGCGATAGCACTGGGTGCAACCGGTCCTTCCCTCGTGTTATATGGCCACACGACTATGTACAAGCGGCAATATTTATAAGCTATGTACTCGGCTTGAGTATGACCGTTAGTCCACTGTGGAGCATGCGGATAAACTATTCCCGGACAAACAAAGTTAATAAGCAATGTCTATTGGACACAAAGAGGTGGAGATTGTACCGTCGTTACCAATGCATATAACACTAGCCGATACATACTCCCATGGCCCCGAACCTATCCCTAACGCAGCGTAATAGGCCGGTATAATCGTTCAGTGGTTAACACACCAATCGCAACGTGTGCATATCACGATATCTCTCAGCCATCGGGTTTTACTTTATCGAAGGTCATCTGTTCTGTTTAACTTTCGTTGGAGGATTGTGGGGGAACAGCTGTTACCGGAAAAATCATAAAACTCGGCCGCACTCATTTCGATTGTTTGGATGTAGGTTTTTTTTTTTCTTTTCATTTTTCTCTCTTTCTTGACTCTTTATCTCTTCGGGGAAGGGAAAGTCATTTTTATCGGGCAGTCTCGGGCCTTTTGTTTTCGAGGAATGATTTATTGGCAGGCGCAGTGATTGGGGTTTGTTGGAATTTATTTAATGGAATGTGGGGGAAAAATAGAGATTTCGATGGGGCAATTCGTGGATTTTTTTTTCAGATGAGAATTTATGAAATTGGGTTGTTTTTATGAATAAGGGGACTTTTGGGGCTGAATTCAGGTGAATTTTCTGGGTTATGGGGAATTTCGGGGTGGCTCCGCCCCTTCGCTCGCCAATTTTGGGATGACTCCGCCCCTTCGCTCGTTAATATCGGGATGACTCCGCCCCTTAGCTCGCTTCGCTCGCCAATCCTGGGGTGACGCTGTCCCTTCGCTCCATTCGCCATGTCAGAAGAACGAAACAACTCCCAAAACATCAGAGGAGCATTGAACCCTATTTAATATAAAAATTAGACGACCACGTCACCAATGACTGATGAATCCTTCTTCGGAGGCGCCGCCCCTGTTCACTTCATTCGTCAATTCCAGTGAGACTCCGCCCCTCGCTCGTTTCGCTTACCAATCCCAGGCTAACTCCACCCCTTTGCTCGCTTCGCTCGCCAATCCCGGGGTGGCCTTGTCTTCTCACTCGATTCATCATCCCCCAAAAAAATGAAGCAATTCAGAAAACATCAGTAGAGCATTGACCCCGATTTAATATCAAAATTATCCGACCACGTCAGTAATGACTGATGAATCCTTCTTCGTAGGCTCCGCCCCTCCTCACTTAATTCGCCAATTCCAGCCAGACTCCGCCCCCTGGCTCATATCGCTCCCCACCCCGGGGTGACTATTCGCTCTCTTCGCTCACATCCGTCTCCCTCACAAGTAGTTCATAATTTTTACGAACCCCAGTTTTAAATTCATTAACCGCTCGATACGATTATTAAAATTAATTTGCGACGTGTTCACCTGATGTTGGTATGCCCTCCCCGAAAAAAAAAAATTCCTCACACCGTAAGATTAATGATGATATGGATTTCTAATCCAGATCTAATTAATCAGCTGAGGCATTCCTGAAATGAAAATAGAAATCTAAGAAGACCATTTGGAAAACGTCAGACGAGCTGCGACAGACCCCCGTTGAGACAAACTGTCCTTCGGGGCGGACAGTGACGTCACAGCGCGTCGGTAAGGAAAGAGTGTCGATGCTTTACTTTCAGTATATGCTGTGCATACATAGTGGATGCTGGAGAACGGTCACCGGCAGTTGCAGCCGTTTTATTTACCTCGGTGTTGTATGGTTACTCGTGTGTGTAGCCCAGTCGCCCTTGCGCCGAGAAGCCCCCGGGCACGGGCGTGGGCCTTTCACTCCTGCCATCCGCATCGTTCCTCTCTACCGCCACCGCACGGATATATGAGGCATTCCACGCTATTTCAATAAAAAAAAAATGTTTTTTTTTCGATTTTGTTAAAAATTGAATATGTTGTAGGGAAACCCTTCAACTATTCA